>VDFB02189054.1:0-22325 GCA_007258455.2 Sequoia sempervirens | reverse complement strand
AAAAGATCAGAATGGCATGTAAGAGTAGCTACAAAAATTTCATATTTTCCAGTGTTAGAGAAAAAATAGGGTTTTATGCACTGGTGGGAAAATTCTGAGCGACTGTATGTGTTTTGGAAATTTAGATGCAAAGGTGGAGAAAAACTAAGCTCTTGCATGGGGTATTACACTTCAAATGTAATGGCTCAAAAATTTTGAGATATTGCATGTTGGATGTAAATGTGGAGAAATTTTGAACTATTACATGCGGTATTTCACTTTAGATGCAAAGGTGTTGCACTTTTGAGCTACTGTATGAGGGCAGGACACTTGGATTGAAGGGTGTTGAATTTCTAAGCTACTGCATGTGACTTAGTGGTTGAGATGCAAAGGTGGAGAAAAACCCTGACACTACATGAAAATATGCAAAGGTGGAGAAAAACTTCAACATTGCATGTGCAAGAAATTGGCTAAGGCACTAGAGAGGTGACCAAAAATATCCAGGTATGTTAAAATTCAGCGCTCCTGCATGTTAAAGAAAATGACTAAGGCACAAGATAGTTAACCAAAAACATGCAGGGGTGTTAAAATTCAGCAATCCTACATGTTTTTTTTTGCACCAAGTATGTAAGGGTGTTGAATTTTAGCACTCCTGCATATGCAGAAAAATGACTAACTCTAAAAAATGGCCTCTTACAACTTTTTCCTTTTTGCAAATTTTGAAAGACAAAAGAGGTAAATGCTTGAAATGACTTTTCAAGGCTTGGAACCATGCACAAGGGCATGTATGATTTTCCTCGTTTTGTATGCTTAGAGTATGTGGGCTATGAAATGGAAAAGTTTCATATGGGTTATCCCACAAATTGAGCATAGCTGAATTCAAGGATAACACAAGCAAAAATACCTCAACCACTTAACTCAACCCTAGAGGAGCAAATAAACCAGGTAGAATTGGATATGAACTAACCAAATGATAAGCTTCATGATTTTGGTTTCTTTTCAAATTTAAAATAAATACCATTGAATGATAAATTAGTGAGAAGAGGAAATCCCACCCTATACTTGCAAGTATGGATATATGACATGTCCATTAAGAGGACATTGATAAATTATGGATCGCAGTGAATATTGTGCCATTTCCCCTCCTTGAAAGAACATTATATGGCTAAATAAACATGACCACTTATAGAAATACACCACAAGGATATGAAAACTTGAAGGCTACCACCATTAGGAAGATAACACTCTTGATCTCTCTAAGAACCAAAATGGTCCCAAATTTGTTCTATGTTATTGATAAGGACATTACATATAAATTATGCAAGGAAGACTATGGATACATAAGGTGCACATTCCCTTAAAATTTATTCCAATAGGTTCACTTCCTCCATTTAGGGAAGATCTATGTTGTGAAAGGAGATCAAAAGCTATTTGACATAGTTAAAGTTTACATATCAAAAAAGAGGATAGGCATCCCAAATTATTACTAATTATCCATAAACAAGATTGTAATACCAGAGCCTAAACCACAAAATTTATATTTGAAAAAATAGGGTCATATTAATATCATTAATAATCTAGAAATTAAAATTGTTTAGAAAGCGGGACCCTTGAACTAGGGGTGGTCATGTCAACCAAAATAATTGCAAAGATTATAGAGTTATTAGGAAAGGAGGAACCCATATAATTCCCCTAAGTTATTTATTCAATCAACATAATGTCAACCATAGATACGTTTTTAAATGCAAATAAAGAGGTCATGTTTGAATTAAGTATGCCTATGATAATTAAATAATATCTCTCCTTCAAGATGGATTAATTGAATGCAACAAGTCCAATTTGAAACAACCAATATTGTCAATGATTTTCAAGAAAGGAACCCCAACATCTTCATGCAAGTTGAAGAATAGTTTTCAAAATGTTAAAATCCCCCGATGACACCTTGGAAAATGATATATAGTGAAACATATACTTTAATAATGCTAAAGAGTGGCTCTTATAATGAATTAACACCCACTAGCAAGTTGCATACTCTCTAGCCCCCACTAAGGGAACAAGGGAAAATATAGTTTGAAGATCATATGTGTGCCAACTAGATCAACTTGAATCCTCTTTTGGGGATTTCATAATATATTACTCAAGTGAATCACTCTCATTGACAAATTATATTCTTATGAACACCCTCAAATTTGGATTGAGGTAATTGAAAGGTTCCTTGACAAAATTTGAGGTAAGTATGAGTGAGTTTTGGAAAGAAAAGAGATTACATGTAACTAATAGGATAGATCATCTAACTATCTTCAAGTTACATAAGAGATATGGAAATTACTCGATGGACCTATGGCTATAGACAAATTTAAAAAATAGTATAATTTTTTCCCCTTAAAATGAGATAGAACAACCCCAAAATCCTCTTGAGATATTTCAATTTCTTCAACAAATCAAAGGGTGGATGAATTTTGAGTTTAATTATAAGAATAATTTAACCTACTTACCGAATTTATCTCTTATAAAGGATATTTTTATAGGACATTGTCCCATTAAATAGTCTTCAAATCTCTAGCTCATATTATAAAAGCCTAGTCGTTGTAAGCAAGTATGAGTAAGGATATTGAACAATACTCTCCAACAATTCCTTACAAAAAAGGAAAAAGTTACTAAAATAAGGTAGCATAAAGAATAAATGAAGGTTTCATGATGAATAGGAAGGTCCATATGCAATAAAAGAAGATGTTGGTAATGACAACTATCTCCCATGAACAATGAAAGGAAAAATCATCAAAATAGTAAATTCCTTACATCTCAAGAAATATTATGTTTTAAAATAATAATTTAAAATAAATTAAAAATTAAAAAAGCTACAAAAATAATTAAAAATTAATACATTCAAAAATTAAAATATTCATTCCATTTTTTCACCACTACATTTTATAATGGTTTATTCTTGTTTGATTTTCATCCTAGCAAGGACTCTACAAGTTTCTAGTATATATTTCCCTTTATTAAACCACAATTTCCCATTATTATTTCTATTTCCACTTCATATTCCCAAAAATTCTAAATCAAGTTAACTTTAAGCTTCATATTGGTCTTGGTTTTTGCTATCGTTTAGTCAAGTCAAAAAAATCAAGTTTTCAAAACTATAGTACCTTTAATAGAAGCTAACAAGTATCCCATAATCCTCCCCAACAAGAGGGAAGTCTTAAGAGTTATTCATCCTTTCGGTGGCACCTAACACCTTATTCATATGACCATAAATGTCAAGGGGGTCAAAAATTTGTAAAGCAACACAAAAGAAGCAAAAGAAACATATAGATGTAAAATAATTCAAAGCAAGAGAGAGAGAGAAGAAAATTGTTGATTTCCATACTCTCAAGTGGATAATAGTTTAAGTTCAAAGCTATGAAGGCGGCATCCCATTATAGAAAACAAAAAAGGCAACGAAAAAGAGAAAAAAGAAACATACACACATGCATAAAAGTTAAGCCAAAATTCTAGCTTCTTTTGCAGGGTCATCTTTTGCTAAGGAGATAATCCTTTACCCCAAGTCTATCCTATTGGTCACCTCTTCGATCTAAGTCTAGAAGGTACCAATAAAATTTGTAGCTTGTCCATATAAAAACTAGTTTAAATATTTGGTTTAGATAAGGATTAGTCTAGCATAAATTGTGTAAATTAATCTAAAAATTGTTCCATGGTCTTTCTCGTTGGCACTTGATTTCCTAATAAATCCTATCTTTGAATTTAATTAAAGACATCCTCTACTATTCAACCTACAATCCCCTAGGTCAAAAATACCACTAAAGAACACCCATGGTGTTGGTTTCATATGCATATCATACAAAGATAAGTAATAATGTATGTCATAGTAGGATGGTATCCATAAAAACAAAAATAAAACATATAAGTGCATTACACTTTCATCCATATATGTATCAAATATATCCATACACATTGTATTTACATTACATACATCTCATATAGAAAAGAATGACATGAATATATTATTGAATATACGTATAAGAATAAACATCCATAAATAATTATGTGTAAGGGGGAAATCAGGAGATGCAATAAGATAATCAATGTTAAACAAATTAAACTAAATCTAATTCAAAACAAGGATTAAGATTCATACCCATTACTCACGAAATGAACAATACAAGATACCAAATTCAAGAAAGTAATTGAAAAAAAATAACAATGAATTCAATAAAGCATAAAGTTACCCATCCAATGTCGAAGTGTATTCGCAATGATGTTGGATTGTTGTATTAATGCAAAACCTCCATTGATGCATTGCAAAAGCTTCAAATGTGTGTGTGTTGATCGAAGATGTGTGTCAAATTTCTTCAAAAGATCAATTGTGATTTCAACATTACTTCATTATACAAAAGATGTTGATTCTCCGATTGTTTTGAGGAAGAAGATGATTGTTATATAGATTTTGTGTTTCGAAATAGATGATCAAGATCGCATTGTAGAATATCCTAATCAATGGTTAAAAACTGTTGAGAGGAATTAGATAGGAATAATCAGTGGATTCTTATTACGTAATTGGTGTGATTGAAGAAATCAATTTGAGTTTTCAGTGGAATTGAGGAAATAGATTGAGCCTTCAATGGGATTGAAGAATAGATGGATTAGTTAGGAAATAGATGGATCAGTCAACCAATCAGATCAAGCAATCGGGGGATCGTAATTTGCTCAATCATGAAAGTGCATGAAGATAATTAATTAATTGATTTAATTAACTAATATTTTTGAGTTGAACATGCAAATCATGTTTGACTTTTACAAAGAAAGTTGTATTTGTTTGATTTGACCTTTTGGATGATGTTTGAATAATTTATTCAATTATTCATGTTTAGGAAAGGATTTAATTAAACTAATATAAGCCTTTAAACAATTTAACGACTTAGGGAACGGGGTTAAATTGAGAGACACACCAAATAAATTGATGCTATTTAATTCAATCAGTATAAATAAAAGTTAGGTTAAAACCATTTTAAAATAAATGAAATCTATTTAATTAGTCAAAAGTGATGAAAAAGTGAATTAACTAAATAATGTAATATTATTCAATTAATAGAGAAAATTAGGGTTTTTGATGCAATTGATGTGAAATGTAGTGGTATTAGGTGATAATGATGTCGATGATGAGAAAATGTCATTTAGGATGTGCGATAAGTATTAGGTCATTTTTACATGTCTACATTTTGCCCCTCTTTGAGATAAAGTATTGGTTGCTTTGTTTCAAATATTCCAATGTTAAGATCAAGATTTGAAAAAATTTATATGCCCCATTGTGCCCCGACGGTCAACGGAATGATGGTAGGATGTTGGGTTGCCCCCTCGAGAGGTTGGCTGAAAAAATCACTTTTGAGGTCGGGCTCACGACACTTTCATTTCAGTTTAGATGCGTAGAGGATTAAAAATTAAGCCTATAGGTCCCTTGTTGATAGTTAAAATGTTCCCGAGAGCTCTTGAAATCATCCTAGGAAGGTTTCCTAGGTAAAAAAATAGGGTTTGGGGGGTTAAAATAGGTAATTAGGGTTCAAATCTCCTTATTTTCATTCTGAGCCGATAGTAATTTCTTGCCTCTATATTTCATGATTTTTTTATTGTCAAGGAGCTATGGTAAGGATTCGAGGAGCCCCACATTCTACGGATGCAGTTCGCAAGTTTGGAAGGCCTATAGGCATTGGTGCCTCAATATGTACCTTTCCTTTCATGTTTTCAACTTTTCATTTTTGTGTAATTAATGCATGAATTCAAATTAGGCAATAGCAGTAGGACTACGTTTTTCATGATTTTGAGTCATTTTTTACCACTTTTGATGTTTATAACTAGACTACTTTTGAATTTTTTGCTCGCACTTTCCATAGATGTTCGCATTTGACCTAAATGTTCGCATTTGTTTGTGCATCTGCTTTAAAGTTTTGCTTTTGACTTTCTTCAAGTTAAATAGCCGCTCTTGTGATAAAAATTCACTTTTGAGATATATGTTCACATTTGATATTATTAACACTTTTTATTTTCTAAACCGTAGTTGACAAAACAGTAACCGCTTTTGACTATTTTTAATGCTTTTGACAATAAAGTTACTACTTTCGACTAAAAGTGACTATTTTTGCTTTTCATAGAATTTTGAGTTAGTTTGTTTGCGATTTGAGGTTCATTACATGTTTTTGTAGCAAATTCTTAATGTTGCGGGTTGAATGGTTGCAGGCGGTTCTCAAACCGCTTATGTCGAGGGAGTGACGACCGCATGATCTGTTTGATTTGATCACTAGTTTTCATGAGTTGGAGAGAGATGTGCTAGATGATGTGGGCTACGACACATATGTTACATGTCAACTATTAGATGCCATAGAGCAATGATGACTGCTCTTGTGGAGAGGTGGCACTCAGAGACCTCATCCTTTCATTTACCTACTGGTGAGGCCTTTATTACCTTGGAGGATGTAAGGAGGATTCTTCGTGTACCTATTCATTGAGAGCTTGTGGCCTATTCTCTACGATGGTGTACACGTGTTATGTGTTGAGTCCTTAGTGTCAGGCATCTTCAGGTTCGTGAGTCAGAGATAGACCTATCTGATTTTGTTGGCAGTGCGGATCCAATTTCATTAGTTCTATATGGTTTGGTCATGGGGCTCATCATTCTTGATCGATGAGGCATGCAGTTTCCCTTTCGTTGGGGTGTTTGTATTGAGCAAATGTTCAAGCATGGTACTAGATATGCGTGGGGCCTATGTCTTCTCACTCACCTATACAGAGACATGCATGAGGTTTCCTATCATGGAGGTAGTTCTATTTTTGCTGGTATTTCCTTGCTTCATGTATGGGCCTGGGAGCATATACCAGTTACCAGGCTTGATAGAATATTGAATCAAGATCCAAAGGATTTGTATTCTTATAGATATGGTGACTTTCTTCACTACACTTGGCCTAGGCAGCTACCTTACTAGCACCGCATGATAGATGACATGCCTGGTTTTGTTTAGAGACCATGGTTGGGATACGAGGCATGGCATGATGACCAGGAGAAGCTCCCATATTGTAGACAAACATGGTGGTCGATCGACCATGTTCGTTCATTGTTAGAGAGATATCTACTTGATCATATTTGTTTCCAGTTCGACAAGAACCAGGGTGGGTTCGCGGATGGTTATGAGGCTCATTTTGGTAGGGCTACTCTAGAGGTCCAAGTAATGGGGTTGTAGGCATATCATGATGAATCTATTGCAAATTTTATGGCACTTGTTCCATTCGGATGGCGATGGCCTGTTGGTCTTGTAGATCCTGGGACTACCCTAGATTTTGATCAATGGTGGGCTAGGCGTATTCCTTTGAGGTTTACAAATCCTACTAGCACTAGGATAGAAATAGGTACATAAGGGATTACTGGTCACCATGGTGAGCAAAAGAGAGTTTAGATCATTATCGAGTAGCTTGATAGAGCTAGGCAGTATAGTCAGTAGGATGGACAAGATGATCCTATGCAATAGGATCAAGCATAGGTTCCAGGTCCTCTTCCCCCACCTGGTGATGTAGTAGTGGCAGCTCAGATAGTTTAGTTGAAGACTACTAAAGATGTAGAGATTGTTCAGTGACAGGCCACAGAGGCAAAGGTTGTTGTTCTGACTGCGGAGCGAGATGCCGCTAGACAGGAGAGGGATTTCGCTTGATAGGAGCTGGTGACAAAGCATCAGTAGAGACAAGATGTAGAGATTTCCCTAGCCACCTCCATTCCTATGACTCAGCATCAAGCTAAGCGAGAGCAGTTGTTATAGAAGGTGATATACTATCAGACACTTTACAAGGCCTTTGTACCTAGGGCTCAATGGCAACCGTGCTTCGGAGAGTCTAGCATAGCTATAGGGGCAGAGTCGGGTGGGCATTCAATTAGATAGATTGGTCAACTGAATCCCTTTCCTCACCTAAGCCAAGATCCTTAGAGGACTCCTTCATGAGATGGCCATCAAGGCTAATTGCATCTTGATCTATTATTATTTTTATTGTATTAGAGACATTATTTTTTATTAGAGTTAAAATATGGGTTTTGAAGGGGTCTAGAACCCTTTACAAAAGTAGACAGCTGAAACTTAAAAAAACAACACTAAGCATAAATTAACCCATCAACAGTGAACCGACAGCAAAACGTCAACCAAAAAGGACCCCAACTAGCAGCATTACATGTTTTTTAGAATATCAACTGCCTCCACGTCGCTCGCCACAGCCTTCTAAGAATCATCCAAAACATCAAGCAGTTCTTTACCAACAACCCCAACTTGAGCCTTAGTCTTGTTTCTAGTTCTAGCACTCAGTCCCATCTCAGGGATTCATACATCAATAACATTACTGGGTTTCCCACCTTTCTACCCAGCTCTCCTCCTCCAATGCCTTTTACAACACCAATCTCTTTAGCATGAACAATTTCCTTATGCTTTTTGGCACTAACCAAAGGAGAAGTGACACCAACACAATCAAAGTTAACAACAGACTTAGTCCTCTCCCCACCCCTGATCACACTAGCCCAAATTTTCTCCATTTGATCCTCGAGGGTGAGGATTCTACCTTCTAGATTTTTTTTCATCTTAAGAGTTTCCTCTACCACAGTGTTTAAGGAATCAAACAATTCATCAATCTGATTTTGGATAGAGGACTCTTTTCATCCCACTCACCACACCCTAACTTTGACATTAGTTCTATAGAGTTCATGAAAAACTATTTAAACAACTTGAACAAAATAATGAAACCTCACTTGTGCAGTTCCGCCACATCAGAGATATCTTCCCTATCAATATTAAAAACCACCTTCCTCGCAACATCTTACTCCTCAAAGGAACTAACCTTTTCCTGACTGGCAGATATTTCCTTACCTTTCCCAACTGTAATCGGTGTTTTGATTCTATGGATGGAATTCACAATCTCCTCAGCTATAGCCTTTCTTTTCTTCAGACCAAGTCTCAGAGCTCTAGGTATCCACAACGTCCACCAAGAACCCTGCAGCCTGCCTTTTTAAGGTAATTCTTGGTTTACACTTGAAGAATCATCAACAACATCCAAACCAATTAATATATAGTGAGAGGGAGAAACCCTCTCCAGTAATTGACTCGTTGTCCTAGGAACCATTTTCTTCTTACTTCCCTCCTCCAGCTCCTTTTTCTACTTGGTCACAGGGGCCAGCGAAGAAGCCTCTCCATACAAATCATTCTTCTCCTTCACATCACTACTAGGAAAATCAACAGCCACCTCATCACCATAAGTCTTATAACCCTTGTTTTCACACAGTTCCCCATTTTTTGTCTCTCCCACAGTAGGGGATTGAGGACCCACATCAAAAGAGGCAAGTGAATCTGGGACAAAGTCCACATCCTCCTCTGAATCTAACTCCTTTTCCAAAATAAGCTTCCTTTTCTTCCCTTTTTTTCTAGCTAGTTCCTCTTCTGAGGCAGTCTCGTACTCCTTCACCGGCTTAGATTGCTTATCCTTCGGGGTAGTAATTGGCTTAGCCACCTCAGATGAATTTGCATATTGAAAAATTAAAATGATTAACCCCACATGCAAAACAAGATTTTTAGGGTTTTTCTTATGGTCTTTGAGACCAAAATCCAAAGACACTAGGAGATAATAAGGAAAGGAAATCCTTTTCTTATGCCATAAATGATTGAGAAAAATGAAGTGGTAAGTGTTTACCGCTGAGAAGCATCCTTCCAAGGTAATAAAATGCATGAGTTCTTCTACCACATCTAGCCACAGCGCCTTAATAGAGCTCCTCTAGTAGCCCCCACTCCTCATAGTCTTCAAATACTTGGATTTTTCCCCCTTGAAGAATATTTTCATAGCAGTTTGTGACTCCTTTCTATCTCTAAAAACTTTCATCCCATCCATTTCCAAACCAATAATATTTGCTATAAATTCTTCATTGACATCAAACTCTATTCCGCCAAGTTTCAACACCCTATATTCCCTCCTTTTGAAAATAAGTTCATAGCCTAAGGATTATTTCCATGCAATCTCTCTAGGTATGGAGTTAACCCTCCTTTCTCCAACACCTGCCAAACCTCCTTCTTCTTAGCAGCTTTGCAAGAGAAGGGCTTCACGCGGTTTCTATCTCCACCCATATCAACAGAATTTGCAGAGTGTAACGGCTTGAGAACTCTAAACTCAGTGAAAAGAAAACTCTAGAAGATAATGCTAGGAATGCCCAAAATCCATGTGAGAACTGAATCAAGGTAGAGGAGAATTAAGAACATAGAGATCCATTCCCTATGGCTATCAACCATCGTACCATTAGCTTGTTTCAAATCAAGCTTACCATCCTTCCACATAATCTTCGGCCACGTGAAGAAAGACATGCACGCCACAGGCCATAATGAAACCTTAAGCAAATTAAAATTGGCAATCATGGTTAATAGTTGCTATTGCCTCTATAGGGAGGGGTTCATTCAAACCCCATTCCCTAACATCTCTAACTCCAATATTAGCAAAGATGTTCACTAGACCATTACCCTCTCTCAAAATATGAGAGATGTAATATTCATCAAAAGAATTTAGAATATCAATGGATTCCCTAATCAAAGGCTCAATAGTCCAAGAAGGGGTAGCACAATTTTTCAAATTGTTGATGATATTCAAAGAGTCGCCCTCTAGCCAAAATTTCTTATAGCCTTTAATTTGTGCCAACTTAAGACCATGATAATATCAGAGACATTGTTGTAGATATGATTTTGTATATATATTCATTGGCCCGCTAAGGCCTTGTATATATATATTTTTTGTATCATGATATCACACATTTTTATATGATGATGTACCTGGCATTCTCATTTTTTTATGATGATTGTTAATATGTAGGATTGCACCCGAATGGAAAGCTAACAAGCTCAACAATCCTATGTAACATTGAAACACTTTCGAGCCTATGGGTTGCTCATTATGAAAGTGAGTCTCCATATTATGGGTTGGTTCCCCTTTGGATATCCTAAAACTAATGAATCTGATGGGAATAGGGTAAGAAGGATGCTTTATTTAATGTAAAAACTACTTCTAAGAAGTGATGCACCAAAATGAAATAGACATGCAAACTAATTCACAACTATTTTTTTAGAAAAGTATGTTCACACAGCTTAGAAAAGGGCAATTTGATCACAATGATGTTTCTATAGAAGGCTTAATAATCTATCTTTTGGGAAGGAAAACTATGTTTCACAACTTGGGAGATAGAATAAACACAAGCACAACCCTAGACCTATGATGGAAAATTTTCTTTTGTCCATGTACAGTAATGAATGAGACAAAACTAGAGGTTTTGGTGATCAAAACACATTAACTTCATCAAAATCATTCATAAAGACACTTCACATTAATTTGAGAAGGTAAAATTGATAAATCTTGAATGAAAATAGCAGGAAAATTCTCCTTAGATGACAATAATAATTAACTTGTAACCTGTTGCTCTGTATAAATTTGTAAAGTGAGTTACAAAACTTTTGAATCTTTGTAGTGTGCAAGAGAAAATATAATCCAGAACTAAGAAAAAACCTAAGTCTTTTCTCCTATATACAAAAAAGAGTCTTTAAGTGCCAAGAGGTGGCACTTGTAGTTAACTGCATCTAAAAATATCTCCAAGAAACTCTCCCACAAGCGAAAGAGAAAACCCCCAAAAAGAGGAGTCAAAACTAATGTAAATTGAGCAAAAATAGCTTGAAACTCACCCTTACAATCAGTTTGACCAAATTTGACCTCAAAACCACATGAGATAACTAAAAATCAGGACCAAACTCTCCAGTTTGACTCCCCTTCAGACTTTTGCATGAAACTGGGAACTTCAAAGGCACTCCAATTATCTCCACCTCCTAATTTTTACATGAATTTGAGATGAAGGTAACAATTTGAACAAATAATAAAGTTTTCAATGATGAGTTACTTTACTAGGTGTTTTGGATTTTCTCAACTTTTGCATTTTCATGACAAATAATAAAGTAATTTATAAACCATTACTTTATTACTTTCTTCCATTATTTACTTGATTTTAACTAATGCAAAGGTTAGGGGAGTCGACCAATTTTGTTTGACCTTACATATCATGCAAAAAGGAGACATTTTAAAACAAAGTGAAAAAATAACCCATGAAAGGGTTAGTCAATACTTAGGGAAAAATAAAACCCTAAAGACAAAAAGTTGTGGCCTCTCCTCACTTCAATTTATTTTGTACTTAGCATTTTTTTGGCTCTGCTGGTTTGGGCGTCGCCATGCTAGGGTTTGCTCAAGCTTTCTCTAGAAATTTGAAGGCGTTGGTAAGTTGCTCTTTGTGCTAGAAATGTTGAGAATGTTTCCTTGTTTATATTTTTGTGAGAGAACAATTGCAGATGCTCTATGCATATTTAATTTCTTGGAAAGAAATTATGGAACATGGTTCTTTACAAGTTTCTCCCTCTCTATCACTTGTAACCTATGCTTATGGTGGCTTTTCCTATGTGAAAATGTTGATATTCTTGAGATTTTCTACTTAATCTACAAAAAGAAACTTTGTTTTCTCATCTGTCTATGAGAAAATGATGAAATCAATGCTTTTGTGGTATTTTTTCTTTCTGGAATGAATGGCAGGGTTTTTTTACTTTGTTTGTTCTTTGTAATTTGTCTAAGAAGATAAGGAATTTTATATGATTCCTTATATGATGGTTTCCCTATCTTTGATCTTCCCTTGCACAAGGGCATGGCTTTGCTAGGGTTTCTATTGCAGTGGGTGTATGAACATTTTTAAGAGCATATAATGAGTTTTCAGTGAATGCTCATGTGACCCTTCTGATATATGCTAGGGTTTGAAATTTTGGGCTTTCACAAGGGTATTCATGGCTCTTCTGAATGATACAAAATCATTTTTTCTACCTTCTCACTATACTTTGCCTTACAGTCATAGTCAAAACTATGACTGTCCTCATGAACTCATTTGCAACCTATCCTACATTGAAATAGGGATATCCTTATGAACATGGGAAAGTTGCCTTGTTACTTGTCGTGCTTAGTTTCACTATCCCACTTCTATGTTTTACCATGTCACTGTGGTCTCAAGAGTCATGCCTTCTCAGGAATTAATGGGACTGTTCTTTGCTCATTGATGTCTCACTAAACACACAGTCCTTGTAAGTAGTCATGTTCTTCACAATATTTGACTAACTGACATGAAAGGAGCAAATTGAAAACAATACAACTTTGATTGTTGACTGCCTCCTTCTATAGATTGTATCTACTTTTCTTGGGTAGTAATGTAACCTATAACTTTGCATTGAATCTCAATGAAAACTCTTAGCAGTTCCTCTTCTATGATCATTGTTATGCCCTTCATGCGATCATATATCCTTTAATGTGCTTGATGATTGTGAACCACCTTATGATGATTGTGATCTGATGGTTGTTGTTTTTTTGTTTTGAAAATGACATACTACATCATTTGAAGATCTAATACCTCAAAATTTTTACCTCAAATGATTATGTCAAAATCATTCAACAGTCTAATATACCTCATGGCTCTATGTTTGCTACAGGTAACTGTTCTTGCTCATGGAAATTCGCCCCTTACACTAATTGATTGTACAATCCATTTCCAATCTATCACATGAACATTTAAAAGTGTTTGTTCATTCATATTTTGTGCAATGATAACAATACTTTATATTTATGAGATCATTGTCCCTTGTAATGTATGGACTGCCCCTTTGATTCCTAGATAGGGTTGTTAACTATGTAGAAATCTATGCATTAATGAATGTGACCCCTTGAAGTTTCATTATATTCACATAGTCTTTGACAATGAATGGTGACTCCACACTAATTTGCATTTTGAACAATTCCCAGCTCTGTCACCTCTTCATGTGACTATCTCATAAATAAAAGCTGCCCCATATTAATCTTTGCCCTATAGACTACCAATTACTTCTCTTTATTGAAGACCTGCTTATGTGATGGATGTTCTCAACAATAATGCTAAACTTTTCCAAGAATTTAGAATGCCCTATTCATGGTTGTACCTGATGACTGTCTCTTATTTGTGGCTATGCTTGTAATGACTATTGTAACTCGAAATCACTTTCATTGATTAAAAAACACTTCATAACCCTCTCAAACAAAAGGGAGCATGTTGGGCTCAACTCTTGTAGGAGCCCATTTTACTCCACATGCTATGATATCATACAAGATGAATCATGTAATGATAAATGAATTTGTACCTACATAGTGAACAAACAAATTAGTAAAACAACAAAGTTAAAAGCTTCCAATGATGCATTAATTCTTCTGCTCCCGAATGTTTGTGAAATCTGCATATCTAATTTCTAATTCATAGGAGTAGATTATATATCTATTGAAGTATGCATATGAGGAGAAATTTGATTCCAATCTCTAACACAATCTAATTTTGCAAGTATCTCTGGAGCAACCAACAAAGGATTTGGAGCTAAAACTGAAGACACAACTATCAACTCTATGATTCATGATTCAGGCAATGACGAATCAAACTTCCTTTCATGTTCTTTACTTCTTCAGTTGTATAGTGTATTCCTTGTGTTTCATTTAGTCATGTATGATCGGTTACTCCCACGGCTTACGTGGGACATCATGTTTCATTGTAAAATGAATGAAGACACCAATACTATGCAATTTTTGTAATTTTTTGTTGTAAAGAACATTTGCATAATAAAACTAAATTTCATTTGAAAACCTATTTTGTGTAATGACAAACTTTAGCAGAAAATTGTATGTACCTTTTTCCTTCTAGCTACAAATACTTGCTCCAGCTCTATCTAATTGAGTTGTAATCAAAAATTGGGTAACAATGATATATATGAGATATACATGTTTCATTTCGGCTTCATTATGTGTCATGTGATGATTATGGATGATGATGTATATATGCTTATACATGTTTTTTACTTTTCTAATGTATGCATATGATGTGGGTGGATAGATGATTGATATACCTATATGATATATGATTGATGTTGATAAATGTTGATGTATATATGATGGATGTTGACGTATGATTATACACAATACATGATGTTTTTATTGCTTTATTATCATCACGATATGTATTGACGAAATTGTGGATGCAGGATGGATGTGGTACTAATAATATGTGATGCAAGATAGATGTTAGTTAGAAGAAATGTTGGATGATGGATAGAAATTTGTTGTTGTTAGTTTGATGAGTTTTCTTTTGCTTTTCTTGGAGGCTTCATATTTTTAACAATACTATTTGATGTAGCAAACAAACACTATGCACCAGGGTATTGATAATCAAGGTGACTTTGTATCTATTGCATGGACTTTGACTTGACATACAATGAATATTTTTGCTCATACCATTCATACGAAAACCATGTTAGAATATATGGTTGAGTTGTGTTAAAACTTTTGGACTAGTTACAAAGAGAGGTATGAAATACCTATCATGCAATTGCTACATGAATTATCTCAAAACAACCTCCATAGATCAAACAAAGCAAGTATTTACTGTGGTAGTATCACAAAAACATCTTACAAATGGAAAATCGAAATGACTCTCAATTTCCCCCATTCGTTCTTCTCTAAATCCTTATGGACATCCTTGAGAGATCCTAGGAATGAGTCAATAAAATAAATCAAAATATAAGATTATAAAAAGATGAAACAATGTTGCAGTATCACTTGCCATATTTGTTTGTTTTAGGGCTATTATCCGTTGTTGATCATGTCTATCATAGGAACGCTATTTGTTAAGACATATCTCAGGATGTTGTTAGTGACTTGTTAAAAGATAGGTAGTTAACACTTTTTCATTGTTTGCTTTGTTGGGAATAGGATGCCATTTAAAATTGCAATCCTAAACATATTTCATGTATCTTCTAAGTCATTGGAAAGTCTTCCCAAACACTAGGATTAGAAAGAGATTAAATTTGAATGAAATGAACATGTAAATTGACATTTGTAATTATTCCTAAATGATAGGAACATGTGGGGATGCCCAAGAAAAGTTCCTACAAAATAGGAGCACATGGGGCGCCCACATGGAAGGTGGAACCCACCTTGCTTAAGTTAACTGTTTGGAGGATAGATAACACCTCAGTAATGCATGTAAAGATCCTACAAGTTAGGGATTAATATTTACATCAGTGGAGATCAATTCACTTCCGTGATCACCTAGTCTCACCAGCTTATGGTTGAGTTATCTTAGCTGCATGTAGTTAGTTTCAAACTTCTGAATAGTTGACGTGAGCTGTATGATTTATAACAGATAATCCGCCAGGGGATGATCAATCATGCATACGTTTGCATTTCATTGATGGAGAGATATAGCCAATAACAAAGATTGACTTGGACACACCTTAGGCAACCCCAAGTTGCATCTTTGTTGCCCACCTTTTGCATGAGAAGATATTTACAAGGCTGAGTTATGTGGGTCCATTCTTGGGCGCCAAATTTGAGGAGAAGCTTGGAAGATATTTTCTTGACCAACAATCAGTTAGGAGTTCAGTTTGGGGTGCCTAAATTGAGGAGGCCTTGGTTTTGACTTCATGTTACATGATGGAACTCTACTTGCACAAAATAGGCGTAGATTTTTGAGAGGAGCTTTGTGCTCTTGTAATTGAAAACTCTTTGGAGCTTACAATGCCTATTTCATTAATTTGGCAGCAGTTGAAGAGAGAGTTTCCATCGTAGCCATGCAAAAGCCGTGAAGAAGAACTGTTGAAGGCAAAGGAAGCATACTCACAAAGGATTGATAAGCACAAAATCTTGTTCTAAGGTTAAATAATACAAGCACTATTGATTCCTCGTGGGTGGATTTTTTTCGGTGCTGGCTTCCAGCACGAAATGTTATACACTTCATCTTCTTGTCTCATTCTCCTTCTACAATCTTAAGCCCTTTCTATTAATTGGTAAATTGATCTAAAACAGATAATCCTACACGAATTTGTAACAAAGAACACTAATTGATCTTACACATCATAGTTTTACAAGTTTTAAAGCCAATTGTTCCATTTTCTACCATCTTGGAAAGTTCTAGCTTTTGAGTTTGCTTTATTTGTTTGTTTGCTCATCGCAGTGATGACGCATTTTTTATTATGGATGGAAATTTTATTGCTCTTTGTGATGATGGAGTTAAGACCTTTTATCTTTCAAAGTTTATTTATGCTATTTTTGTTGTTTTCTAAGGACTAAACTTAGTCTTCAAAGGCTCATCAAAGATAAACCTTGCCTATGTTGTACACGAAAATGCTTTTGTAGTTCACTTAGTTTTGTATGAACATGCTTTACCTTTCTATTTTCAAATATTTTTAATTTTGATTTTTTGAATTTAAGTTGGAAAGAAAGCATGACAAATACCCAAGGAGATCCACCTGCCCCAGAGTTGATAATCCTTTCCTATGCTGTACCCTCACAGATGTAGTCTGACTTTGGTTATGACTCAAAGCATAACATGTTTTTGAGATTTTGATTGTTTTGATTTTTTTATTTTTTTGGATGTTTTTTTATTTTTGATAGTTTTTTGACCATGATGGGATGTACAAGGATCCAATCCACTACCAATTTCAAGAAGTTTCCCCCAATTCAAGACAATGATCATACCCTCCCTACCCAATTATCAAGCCATGGCTGGAATATCACTACACATGTTTGTCATGGACTAATGGGTGGAGCTCTTATAGTGTTGTGATAGATAATGATGCCAGCCTTTATTCAATCAGAAATTTGGCTTCTAGGTTTTCACTCTTTGTACCTATTCTAAAAAAGTGCCACAAAGTGGTTTTCACTCAAAGAACGTTTTTATTTTTCTTTACTATTTTTCTTGTTTTTTTGTTTTTAATCTTTTTTTTTATTTTTTTGGATTTTCACCCTTTTGTTTGGGGTATTCTGACATTTTCAAGTATAGAAATTCTTGAGATGGTTGTTGTTCAGTGGTTTGATTAAAGGTTCCCCTTCAGGAGTAGCCAATTGATAAGCCCCAAAACCATAACTTGTTATGATGATGAATGGACCTAACCAATTGGGTTCAAACTTACCTTTGCCATCTTGATTCAGTTGTACCTTCTTATTCTCTTTGAGTACCAAGTCACCAACCTAAAAGTTTATATTTTTATCACTTTATTGTAGCTTTGTTTGAGCCAATTTCGATAAACCTAAAGATGGTTTAACATGCTCAAACTCCTTTCATCTAGGAGTTCTAACTCATTTAATTGGGATATCTAATACTCTTCATTGTTGACCATGCCTTTTAGTGATATTTGCAATGAGGGGATTTCAACTTTGAAAGGTAATACAACTTCAAATTCGTAGACCAAGGAAAAAAGTGTAGCACTTGTAGGTGTACGAATACTAGTTCGATAAGCCCATAGGGTCGGGTTCAATTACAAATGCTAATCACGATTGGAATCATTAAAAGTATTCTTTAGTATCTTCAAGATGGTTTTGTTAGATGCTTCATTCTGACCGTTTCCTTGGGGGTAGTAGGGCGTGGAGAATCTATGATAGAGAACTTGTAACAAATCTCTTGGACATCTTAGTTCTTGAATGGGGCTCCATTGTCCAATATGATGGTTTGGGGAATTCCATATCTACAAATCAGATTATTCAAGATGAATTTGGATATCTATTTTCCTATGATGTATGTCAATGGAATTGCTTTTATCCATTGGGTGAAGTATTCAGTTGTTGTAATAATAAACTTATGCATGTTAGAGGAAGTAGGAGAGATCTTACCTACCAAGTCTATTCCCCATTACAAAAAAGGCCATGGTGTGGTGATAGGTCTCATCTCCTATGTTTGTGCGTGAACAAGGTCACTATGTTTTTGACACTAACGACATTTTTGAGCGTACTGAATACACTCTCGTTCCATGGAAGGCCAATAGTACCTTGTTCTCAACAATTTATGTACAAGGATAGGTCCACTAGAGTGAGACCCGCAAATTCCTTCATGTACCTCTTGTAATGCATTTTTCACTTCTTCTATGTTAAGACATCAAAGTAACATACCATCTAAAATTTGATGATATAAGGTGTCTCCTAGGATTGTGAATCAAGAAGTCCTATAGGAAAAGGTCTTCTTTTGGGTTGTTGTCAGGTTAGGTGGTACGATACCATGTTGGATGTAATCAAATGTGTCTTGGTACCATGGTGAATTAGGACCAACAACAACACACACTAGTTGTGATTCTGAGATATCAAACCCCAATATGAGCAATTGCTTCACAAGGAATTCATACTTAGGAATGTTCTATTAAATCAAGAAGTGAACCTATTGTTGCCATGGCATCGGTCGCACTATTGTTGATCTAGGGAATCTATTCAAATGTTATGGTGAAAAAATATTCTTTGAAACTATCCACCATTATTTTATATGACATTAGCTTGTCATATTTTATTTGATACTCATCATTCACCTACCTAATTACCAATTGAGAGTCTGCGTAGACCTGCAGTTCTTATATCCTCCATTTTATGGCCATTTTGAGTCCTGTGATTAGGGCTTCATTCTTAGAGATATTATTTGTACATGGGAAAACAATTCTATATGCCTTAGGTATACTATCTCCTTGTGGTGTGAGAAATAAGACACTTGCTCCAAAGCCATGTTGAGTGTGGGACCTGTCAAAGTATAAGGTCCAATGACTTGTCTATTCTGTCAACAGTATACTTTCATTTGGGAAGTCTATTGTGAGAGGCTAGTGATCTTCCACAAGTGCTTTTTCTAGTTGATCTGCTATGATTTTTCCTTTGATGGCTTTCCTATCTACCTACTCTATATCAAAATTGCTCAATGTTATCACCCATTTAGCGATCCTGCTTGTTAGAGCTACTTTTGTTGATAGGTACTTTAGTGGATCTACTTTTGAGATCAGCTTCACTTGCCTGTTCAATATATAGTGTCTCAACTTCTGTGTTGCAAAGACAATAGAGAGACGCACTTGTTCTATGGGAAAATAGTTCAATTCATAGCCCACCAGTGTTCGATTGATATAGTAGATCGCTCTTTCTTTATCATTATCTAGTTGTGCTAGGAGAGATCCTAATGTTGCTTGTATCGTAGATACATAGAGCATCATTGCTTTATCTAGGATAGGTGGCATTAATATTGGAGGAGTGAGTAGGAACTCCTTGACTTGTCAGAATGCTTGATCACATCTCCCATCCCACTTGAATGTGATATCTTTGTGTAACAAATGGGTGAATGGATGAAACTTGGCTGCCAATTGCGTGATGAATTTCCTAATGGATTGTAGTTTCCCTTGTAAAATTATTAGTTGCTTTAATTTCTTTGGTGGGGGAATCTCTTATATGGATTTTACTTTTTCCAGATCTACTTCAATGCCTTTTCTTGACACTATGTACCCTAACAGTTTTTTGGATGTTACTCTGAATAGACTTTTTTCAAATTGAGTCTCAAGTTGTAATGTTCAAGCCTATCAAAAAATTTAGCTAGGTTGGTTAAATGGTCTTCCATTTTTATGTACTTTGCTAATATTTCATCTACATAATCTTCCATAATTGTATGCAACATATCATGAAATATTGTAGTCATCACTCGCTGATAGGTCGCCCTTGCATTTTTTAGGCCAAATGGCATGATATTCCAACAGAAGGTCCCCTAGGAACAAGTGAGTTTTGTTTAATGCTAATCATCAGGGGATATTTTTATCTGATTATACATAAAGAATCCATCCATTAATGATATCATTTCATGTCCTGTGGTTAGATCCACGATCATATGAATGCTCGAAAGAGGGAATTCATCTTTTGGCAAAGATTTATTTAGATCTCGGAAGCCCGTGCAGATTCTTATGCCCCAAGTGGGCTTTGATATTGGTACTATATTTGATATCCATTCAGGATAATCGATTGGTCTAATGAAGCCCACGTCTAGTAATTTATTCAATTCTACCTTTACCAACAGTGCTATCTGGGGATGCATTTTTCATAGTTTTTGCTTGATGGGCTTAGCTCCCAAAAATACAGCTACGGGGTGTACAACCAATCTTGGATCCAGTTATGGCATGTCTGCACATGTCCATGCGAAGTTTATCTTCCTTTCATTGATGAACGCTAAGAATTTCACTTTCTCTTCAAGATCAAGTGACATTGCATGGTATGTGACTTTAGGTGCTTTTGTTGTGCCAAAATTGATAGGCTCAGCTTCTTCAACTAGGAGTGTCGACTTCTCTTGATATTCAGAAATAGGAAGATTGAATTCTCCATCTTTCGGTGCCTCAGGGAGATTTTCACCCTTAGATTCATCCTTTATTTTTCTCTTTTTTGGATTCGATGGAGCCACATCATGGTCTTCCATAGGGGATCTCATTTTGATTTTTACATTTTCTTTTTCAATTTTGCGACTAGAGGACATAATCTCCCCACCAAAATATGATTCTTGTTCAAGTTCCATGACAAACCCTGGTTTATGATCTCCTAATGGTACGTCAATTCTAAGTCCCATAAACGTTGTGATTGCTTCATCATTCTAGAATTGATCAAAAATAGGTGTATGCTATTATTGGTCCCAATCTATTAACTATGGGTAGCAGAGGGGTAAGTTATCATCATTATCTACAAAGCTTACAATGGTTGTTGAAATGGTCAGTATAGTTGTGGCATCATTTTCCCATTGAGTATCTAGGTCATCGTCACTAGAGGTGGTAGTTGTTGGGAAAGTGTGTCTCAACCTTGCAATTATATAAATTATTGATAGGATGTATGTTTGTATGTGGTGATCAATCATGCAAATATTGTACACTCATAACAAGATGTGGGGTTCGGGGCAATGCCCCAAAAAAAAGCGTTGACACGTCAAGTTTTTTGCCACTAACACATCAAGGTTTTTTCCCACTAATACATCAAGGTTTTTTAGTTAACACAACAAATAAAAAATGACCTTGTAAAACCCTAATTCTAGAAGGTTCCAAAAAGCTTGTTATAAGTGGTTGGGATGTATGTAGACGGCGGTGTATTTTGAGATTTTGATAGCGGTCGTGGTGTCCCTTGATCTCTGGTGGTGATACTCATGTGAGAAGCTTGCTCTGCGAGTATATTCTAATCTTTTGATTTCTGAATAGTATATTAGGTGGCTTTTGGAGTGTGAGGTTTTCCCCACGTAAATCATTGTGTTGTACTATGCACGGTATTTTTGTTTGTTTATGTTTAATTTTTTGTAACTATTAAATATCTATAATTTTTTTGCATTATTCTCCTCTCAAGGTTAGTGTAGGAATTTTTTTTGCTACCTTAGCTTCCTTACAAGTGGTATCAGAGCTTGATCACCTTTGGTTTTAGTTGTGGGTTGTTGGATTTTTTGAACTAATCTAGAT
>VDFB02189053.1:30000-43102 GCA_007258455.2 Sequoia sempervirens | reverse complement strand
ATTTTAAAGAGTGGTTACTCTCACCAAATTAGGATACATGAGGGAGATGAGTGGAAAACAACCTTCAAAACCAATGAGGGTCTCTATGAGTGGCTAGTTATGCCATTTGGCTTATCTAATGCCCCCTCCACATTCATGAGACTCATGAATGAAATCCTCAAGGACTACATTGGCAAGTTTTTAGTAGTGTATCTTGATGATATACTAATCTATAGAAGAACAAGAGAGGAGCACCTCCAACATATTGAGTTGATTTTCAAGAAGCTGCAGGAGGAGAATCTGATGATCAATCTGGAAAAGTGTGAGTTCATCAAAACAGAGCTAGTGTACCTTGGATTTGTGCTATCACATGGCAACTTGAAGATGGATAGCAGCAAAGTGGAAGCAATCCTCAATTGGCCTACCCCAAAGACAACAACAGAGGTAAGAAGCTTCCATGGTCTTGCTCAATATTATAGGAAATTTATAAGACAGCTTTATGCTATTTGTGCCCTAATGTTGATACCATTAAAGGAGGAAACGAAAACCAAATTTAGAACGAGTAAGCTAACAAGAGTTTTGAGTTTTGAAGAAAAAGATAGCTACCCAACTCCATTTTAGTAAGCCGCTGTTTAGTAAGCTATTCACCATTGAATGTGATGCAAGCAATGTAGCTATTGAGCTGTTCTCACCAAGAGGGCAGATCGGTGGCTTTTCATTCAGAGAAGCTAAGTGAAGCCAAGAGGAAGTACTCTTCTTATGACCTTGAAATGTATGCATTGGTTCAAGCACTAAGGAAATGGAGGCACTACTTGCTTCCCAAAGAATTCATTGTGTACTCAGATAATCAAGCACTCAGTTTCTTAAATTCACAAGAGAAGTTGAGTCATAGGCACATGAAATGGGTGGAGTACTTGCAAGCTTACACCTTCAATATCAAACACAAGAAAGGAGCTATCAACAAAGTGGCTGATGCATTGAGCAGAAGAGTCCTCACAATTCAAGAAATTTAGTTGAAGAGCATGGGGATAGATCATTTCAAAGATCTATATGTAGATGATGAAGACTTTGCAGAAATTTATAAGGTATTTCTTAAGTACAAGAATCATTTCCATAGCAAATATGTTGAATATACCTTGCAAAGTGATCTTTTGTTTAAAGGAAATCAGCTTTGTGTTCCTAGAGGTTCTATTAGGGAGAACTTGATACAAGAAAAGCATAATGGTGCATTGAGTGGTCATTTTGGGATCACCAAAACTCAAGAGCTTGTCCAAATGTTTTATTTTTGGCCTAGGATGAACCTAGATGTTAGGAGGTATGTGGAGAGTTGTGTGGTATGTCAAAAGGCAAAAGGAACTTCTTCAAATGCAGGCCTATACTAGCCACTGCCTATCCCTTCTAGGCCATGGGAATGCTTGAGCATGGACTTTGTAGTTGGTTTACCCAAGACAAAGCAAGGTATGGATAGTGTTTATGTTGTTGTAGATAGATTCAGTAAGATGGCTCACTTTGTACCCTGCAAAACAACCAATGATGCCAGTCAAATAGCTTCTCTTTTCTTTAAGGAGATAGTCAGGATTCATGGCTTACCAATCAACATTGTATCAAAAAAGGATACTAAGTTTATGAGTCATTTTTGGAAGACTCTTTGGCGAAGAATGGGCACCAATTTTTCCTTTGGATCTGCATACCATCCCCAAACTGATGGTCAGACCGAAGTTGTGAATAGGACACTTGGAAATCTTTTGAGATGCTTGACCAAGGAGTATGGTCAACAATGGGATCAGATTATTGGGAAAGTTGAATATGCCTATAATGATACAGTGAATAGATCCACAGGGAAGAGTCCCTTTGAAATTGTCTATGGACTGCACCCTAGAGGTATTTATGAGCTAAGAGAGTTGAAGGATGGAGTCAAGGGAAGTGGTTATGCTGATGACTTTGCTTGTGCAATGCAGAAAATTCATGAGACAGTCAGAAAAACCTTGGCAGAAAACACTATGAAACATAAGACTAAGGTGGATGAGCATAGGAGAGAAATCCAATTCAATGTGAGAGACTTAGTGATGGTCCATTTGAACAAGGCTAGATTGTAGAAAGGAGTTCCTCACAAGCTGCAAATGAAGAGGATAGGTCCCTATCCTATCTTGGAGAAGTATGGCAACAATGCTTTCAAGGTGCAATTGCCAGATGACAGTGGACTGTCCCCTATTTTTAATGTTGCAAATCTAATGCATTACAAAGGACCACCCCAAGATTTGGATCAGACACTCCATGAAGTCAGTCAAGATGTAGGAGAGCTCAAACTGCCCCCTATCACAGTCAAACAAGCTGATAAGATCTTGGATACCAGGGTCTACAAGAGAACAAGGACAAGGGAGTACAAAGAACACCTGATCCAAAGACAAGGACAACCTGAAGTTGATGGAGTATGGATCAAGGAGGTAGAGTTCAAGAAGTTGGGAGTTGATCTCAACTTGCTCAATCCAAGGATGGATTGAATTTTTCTGTTTTAGGGAGGATGGTGCAGGAGTACCTTGGCTTAACTCCAATTTGTTGTGAATTGCACTGACCTTAGCCAAGTCAGGATGTTTGTTGTGTTTGCTTTAGACCTTAGAAGGTCTTGTTTGTGTGGAAAGTTGGTCACTAGGACTTAGGACATCCTAGTTTGATCAAGGTTGTTAAATATTGCTTTGTTTAGCTTAAGACAACATATGTTAGGATATGAAGCATTAAGTGTGTGCTAAACACATCCTCATTGGTAGAAGATGCTAATGGACAGTTAGGGAGGTGTTTGATTCAGAATCAAGGAGTTGGAGATCCTAAAATGAAGGGTGGTGGCGAAGTTGCAAGGATATTGCAAAATTGCATGCAACCTAACTGTTGGATTCCCTTAAAATCAGGGATGTGGAGTCGAGCAACTCCCCTTTAATCATGGTAAAGGCATCAAAATGGATGTAATGGCTCGTAGCAAGCAGTTAGAGAGATGATTGTAATCAAATTTTGGTGTGTTGAATAGAAGACAGTGAGCAGATTTCTGAAATTTCTGTGTTTGTTTGTAAACCCCGTGAGTTTTTGGAGACAGTGATATCAAAGACTTTGTAAATACTGTTTTATCATTGTATTGGAGTTCTTAGCATAGTTTTGAGTCATTTTCCTTCTGTGTTCAGGTTGCTTAGGATAGAATTGTAGTTTCGACTTCATAGATTAGAGTTTAGGAAGCTCTTTAATTGCAGTTTTGAACAGTCATTTTTGGAATGACTCCCCCATAGCCACTGACCACGGGGTCCTCCTGAGACTGGTGGAATATGGGAGTGGAGTCAGTCATTTGTAAATATTTGACATTAGGAAACATAGAGCATGGAGCAAAGAGTTTTATACCCAAACCCTAGGCGAGCTAGGACTGCCCGGTTAGGGAATTGGGAGTGAAAATTAAAGAACCAAGGCAGGGGAAGGGACCACTGTACGGTATTTTTACAGTTACAGGGGGGGCAAGTTAGGATCTTCACATTCCAAAAGGTTTGAGACTTCCATCAATACATTGGAGGTAGTTGTGACTCAAGAACCAGTGAAACCCTAGATGCAAGGTCAATTAGCCCTCCAATCCAAGATTATAGGAATCAGCTGTATGGAAAAGGTAGAGGTTTGAAACCAAGTGCAAGATTTAAAGCTCCAAAAAGGGTGTCAGGAAGTGACATTTGTTAGCCTAGATCCTTTGGAGAGTTTGGGCAGAAAAAGCCAAAAACCGACTGGTAAGGGCTAGTAGAAACTAGGCCTCTTCCAAGCAAGATTTGGAGATCGGGTAAAGTGAAGGTTAAAGAACCTCAAAGATGCATTCAATGGTGGTGAAATGCCTGAAAAAAGAGCATCTACCTCCCCTGCAAAGAGTTCAAGTCAGATGATGATGTTGGCATCTAGACTCTTCTAGGTGTAGTGAGAAAGATTGAAATTTCAAGTGGTGTTTGTGAAGAAGACAACAATTTTGAGTGGTGTTGAATCCTCTAAGGTTAAGCACAAGGTTTGGAACTCTTGAAATAGAGTTAGGGCAGGCTTAGTTAATGATCTAAGTCAGGACAGAGCCCAGAAATTTAGGTCATGGTGAAGGCAGTAAGTAATTTTGATAGGGCCTTGCAAAGAAATATAACCAGAATGAAGGAGGATCTCGAGGCACCTACTAGCATCCTTAAAATCTTGCAAACTATTGATTCTATTAATGAGATAGCCACCTTTCATGGAAAGCTAGGTGTGCAGCTCCAAAGTAAGCTAAAAATATTTAAAGAGATGGAGGAACATGGTATGCCTTAGATATTGAGTCCTAAAGGTGAGTTGTAGCCATTTGATACCTGGAAGAAGGATCTGGGAGGAATACTTGTAGCATCTATGATGGCATTGATTGTCACCAACTACATCCTATTGATTTCAAATATTGATACAATGGTGGAGATTGAAACAAAGATGGATATTTTTGTTAAAGAGGCTAGGGCCTTAATTGATGCTAGATATTCTTAGCACAATACTAAGGTGAAAAGTTTATTGAATGTGAAGTGGCCAACTGAAGAAGAGTATAACACTTGGTTAGAAAAGTACATTGAATAAATCTATGTGGGGATAGATAATGGACAAGGTGAATAATGGATAGGAGAAAAAAAATACATAATTTGAATATAGTACAAATTAGGATTTTTTTAAAAGATTGCAAAATATTGTTCTCTCCTGAACTTAGAATGGGTGGCATAAAGTGCTGATGTGGATAAGTCAATTTGGTCTTCTATCTATTTTCCATGTTTTGTAATTTTGTTGGCTATATTTATCATGGGGTACATTTTTTGAGTGTGTGGGGAATATTTTGAAGCTATTATAACAAAGTAATTATGCCTTTTTGAAGTGAGACATGATCTCTACAATGAGTGAGGGTTAACTTTTCCTCATGTTTATTTTCACCACCTGAAGGGTCAAGTATAACTGAAAAAGGAATATTTGTTACCGCGGTCCAATGAGCTTTCAACATGTGTGCTTCTTGGCCTGAGGCTTTTTTTTCTCTTTCATCTCTATAAGAAAGAATTCATGGCGAGAAGGAGTGGTTCATTGAAAATTGAATTGACATAGTGAATTGTAATAGGAATACATAGCATGTTTTGCATTTTTTCTTAAGTTCAGAGTTTATTGTCATGTATGTAATTTTAATAATAGTATATCAAATACAGTATAGAGTGATACCAATTTCATTGTTGTTGTCTCTGTGTGTGCTCATTTTACAAGTTATGAATGAAATAAATCAAGGATTCTTTTGTTTGTCTCTGCTATTTCTCAATGGATGTTTAATTTCATTCCTGCTTATTATTTCAATGAATTAATATAAATGCTCAGGTGACATTATCAACTCATAGGAATTAAGTTCTAGGATATTTGTAAGCAGTAATGGTCATGAATGTAATATGGGAATGTTGTAAAGTAGTGTTTCTTGAGATTGTAGGTTGCTCTTGATAAAATGTTGTTTGGTTGCATAGGTTGATATTGACTCTGTGCTTGGAATAAGACACTAGTTCGTGCAAATTATTCATAGTTTAGTTTCTTTTTTGATTCATCAGCTAATCACTTTCAATATTACAAAATTTAAATGGACATAACTATAGTTCTTTTGTGTTGAGTTATTTCTTCTCATGCTCCAAGTATAAGACATTGATAAATGAGCTACCAACTTATTTGATGTATTATGTTGTTGAGCATTTTTATGAGAAGTATTTGTTGTTGACAATGTATTTAATTAAAGTGGCATGAATTCCTGAGTATATATTGTGGGATTTCCCTCTCGGGTTTCACAGAGCCCAAAGTGTAGGAGTAGAAGTCTTGCCGCTTTTACTTGTTCATTGGATAATCCCTTTGGAGTACCAAATATTGGAAATGGAAAAGTTCATAGGTATTTTTGGAGATCAGTTTGGTTCTTAAAAAGGTAACCGACAATAGTTAGTGTAGTTTATTTAGTTAAGAATCCCATGTATCATGGACAAACTAAGAATGTGGATGTTCAGTCTAATTTTTTTCATAAATTTATTTCTAATGGTTAGGTTGAGTTGAAGAAGATTGACACATAAGAGAATGTTACAAATGCATTTACCAAACATGTGAGTATAGAGAAATTTACTTGGTTTACGAAGGCCATGGGCCTTGTTACTTGTGCTTAGTTGGTTTATGTTTGGAGTAAGGTTCCATCAACCTTATAAATCTCAATTAATTTAATTAATATTAATATTTTTTGTAAGTTACTCATGAGGGATGGATGGTTTCATTGAAAATTGTAATTATCTTCTTACTATTATAGTATATTTATTTAGTAGCTTCAATAATATATATTTACTAGCAATGAGTTACTATGTTACATTTACTAGACATGCATCACGATAATGGTAAAAAATTTAAATTAGAGATTCTAGGCATACATCTTGGGAATATGATATTTTGGGATGTTATGACAACTATAAAAAGTTGTAAGAGCATCTATGAAAACTATTGTGGAGACTGAAATATTATTTAGCATGATAGATCCAACTAGTAGAGTTTATACCATCAAATTTGGGAAAATCAAGTTTTAGACCCTTAGGTAGGTGAGTAGAGTAGAATTTGGATTTATGATTGTTAGGCCATTCATGTAATGAGTCATGAATCAATGTACAAATGAGGGATTCCAATATTTGGAATTTTCCATCATTGAAGGATGAGATGTAAGAATTTTCTCCAATTTAACCACTAATGTTGCATCCATTTCCTTATATCAAGGCATCATAAGAGGGCTCTAGATGTGGCCATAAAAAGGTGCTAAGGTAATATGAAAAAATGACAATCTTAAAATGATGGTCAAAATGAGATAATTGACTAGAGAGAGTCAAAAAATCCTTATAATTTTATTTCATTTAAAAAAAAAAACCAAGTTCGCTTGGGGTAAATCTTCAATTATAAATATGACATAGTTCCTAGTTTTAAAATTACTAATTAGTCGATAGGATATTTTGTTTGAAGTTTCCACCGAGATTTTTGCTAGCTCCCAACTGTGAATTGGATTTGCTAGCGTTAGAGATGTTTCGGCCGGTGGCGACTTGACCAGGTTTTTTTGTGGTGATGTGGAGCTTGGTAATTATGCACACGTAAGGGGTGGTGGAGTTGGTGTCCTCGATATGTGAAAGGTGAATCATATGTGTTTTCTTGCGGGAGTATTAATTCATTCTTTCATTGTTGTACGATGGGGGTAGACGAAGTAAATATAGGCAGACAAAGTAAATGAAATATTGAGTGTTACAGTGTGGGAAAGTATACTTTGTTTGAGTTGTATTGTTGAAACATCCATTTTAGTGTTGGTTTCATAGTAGACTATTGTAAAAATTGCCACCTTCAGCTCCCTGGCTAGTTTGATAGCAGACTATTCCAAAAATCGATGAACTATTGTTCTCCAGAATCTGTAAGTAGTTTTATATGGTTATTTTGCATAGATGATTAATTTATTGTTCATGTCGCTGCTTGTTCATATGAACATCTTTTGGTGTTATACCAATTTGGAGATTTAGAAAGAGATTATCATATATGGATGGATAAATTAAATTCTAAATCTTCTTTCTTTCATCCAAAAATATGGTTAGGGTTAGTAATTTTTTTTCCGTTAGTTTATTGTTTGGTTATCTCACATTTTATTATGATAAGTCGTTTGTAAGTTGTTTTGCATGAATTGGATTGTTGTATTTCATGTCTTCTTGTTATGTGTTTTTATCTTTATGTTATACCATTTTGGAGATTTGAAGAGATTATCCTCTAAATGGATGGAGAAATTGTAGTTAAATCTTCTTTCTTTCATGAAAAATATGGTTAGGGTTAGTAATTTTTTTACATTTGGTTTGTGTTTTAGTTATCTCTATGCATCTTTGAAGCGTTATACGATTAACATAGGGTAATTGTTTTCTCCTTTGTTTTATTGTTTTAATATGTGCATCTTTGCTTATTGTTTGTAGTTATTGTTGATATATTTGATTATTTGCACCCATTACCATAGGAGAAATTGTAGTTAAATATTCTTTTTTGCATCAAAAAATATGGTTAGGGTTAGTAATTTTATCGCCCTTCGTTTGTTGTTTTAGTCATCTCTGTGCATGTTTTCCGTTACACCCATTAACATAGGAGCAATTGTAGATTAATATAGGAGTGATTGCATATATATATATATATGTAGAGGGTTGGTATGAAAGCATAAACATATTGGAGATAAAACTAGTTTGGTGGTTGTTCAGTGTCTTTTTTTTTTGGTCAATAATAAGTGTTCATTTGTATTACTTTTAAAAGAGATTACATCTTTAGTTCATCTTCCATCCAAAAAAGAAGCCAGATAAAGAGTTCAATCCGCGACATCTTAACATGACAACCCATTTTCCCAAAACGCAAAACACCAACCCAAAACACCATAGCTGCCAAAGCTGCTTAAGCAGAATATTAGGGAACTACAATAACATTAGCTAAAACTACATACTACCAGCCACAAAATAAGCGGACGCGCAGATACAGTCACCTAACTACACAGAGACTCCCATGGTTAAGCGCACGCGAATTTCTTTATCTTCTTCAATCCAAGTCGCTTCTTCCTTGGGCATCATTTTTCATCCAAGCTTTCACCTCCTCCTCCTACAATTCTTCCTTCACCCATTCCTCCACCATCTCGCTCCATTAACTCAATAGAGAGTTTCAAGCTTGCCACCATGACAAACTTTCTCCCTGCACCTCACCTTATACCTCCCCTTTTGGCCACCGGATGAAATGCAGTAGCATCCCCTCCCCAAAAATATTGTCTATTTATTTATCCACCAGTCCTTCCTTGATATCAATTCCCACTCCTAGAACACACCACTCCAAAATAGATTCCATTCCACCTAGGAAATTTTCATGCACTAATAACTTTAGAATCTTGCAAACTGTTGTGACCTCCTCCCCCAAATCTAGCCCCAAAGTTGCAATTAGAGAGTAGACATCTAAATTGGTTCGATATCAATGGTGAAGGTGACCAAAATCATTCCCCGGAATCTTCTTTACACACTGCCTTTGTCTACTATCTTCCACCGGAAAAATTCCCATCAGCTGCTTTTTTGTAGAATCCCCAAAAAAGGGTTTTAGCTATCTATTGGAGCAGAAGGTGAAGTGGGCTTCCATCGAAATCCTACAAAAAAAAACACTTAAAAAAAACTCCTTGGTAAACTACTCCACTACAACTACTTCACCAAAAACACTAGACATGATCATTTATTCTCCAAAGCCTGTAATGAAAGTTTCTTACACTCCATAATGATGGCTACACATATATATGTGCCACTACTCCTCGTTCCTATGCTTCACTTGTCGTGCCCAAGGTACTTTGGGCATTCATCAGCTACGAATATTAAAAAAATTTCCTCTCCAGTGGCAACCATCACACTTGCAAAAGTTGACACTTTTTTAAATCATCAACCACCAATTTTCTAGGTTCATTAAAATTTATAGCCCATTTTGATAGCACATCGACCTATGAGTTACCTACTACTCTTATGATGTGGCTAACACAGAAGTTCTCACACCCTTCCAACCCCTCTCTAATATTTTCCACCTCATTCTATAAATGCCATGCTTTTATGAAGCCTTTCATAATCACCTGAATGATAATCAAAGAGTCCCCCTCTAGATGAATCCTGGATGCTCCTAGCCATTTTCCACATCTGATGGAAAGAAGTGCTATTGCTGCTTCGGCTTCATTATTCGTTCCCTCCATTAACTTTTTCACCCCTATAGCTAACACATTCCCCCGCCAATCTCTTATTATCAAGCCCATCCCTGATGGACCTGGGTTTTCCTTCAAGGCTCCATCAAATTTAAGCTTCCACCAACCTTGTTGAGGTTTCTCCCAAGCCACCTCTTTGAGTTCCTTTGAAGTCAGATTAGCCCAACCTGGCCCCTTAATGGGCCTTGGTGACTATTTAGTGTTATTCTAATAGCTCTTTTATAATTTGTCTATTTGTCTATAATATTTAGTGCCAGGTGATGCAACTCAAATTTTTAATAAAGTATGTGGGGTTATACTCATTTTTACATGGGTGTTTTGCATAGATGATTATTTTATTGTTAATGTCTTCTTGTTATATGTTTCTATCTTTGGTGTTATACCCATTTTGGAGACTTCAAAAAGATTATCACTCTTTATGGGTGGAGAAATTGTAGTTAAATCTTCTTTCTTTCGTAAAAAAATATGGTTAGGGTTAGTAATTTTTTTTGTTCATTGTTATTCTAATAGCTCTTTTACAATTTCTCTATTTGTCTATAATATTTAGTGCCAGGTGATGTAGCTCAAATTTTCAATGAAGTCTATGGGGTTATACTCATTTTGCTACAAATTATTGCTACCTATTAGCTTTGTGTTCATCTATGTTGTATGAATATGTTATAGGATATTATTTTTTCCTGGTGTGTTTGAAGGTCCTCATAAAAAGCTATTTTTGATGATATTCTTTTTCCTAGTTGCTCATAACAAACTATTGATTATCATAGTTTTCTTGTTCTATTCTACATACTTTATTCATGATATTCTTGTTTCATGATTTGTTCAAAGGAAAATTCATAATTTTTCCTTGATCCTTATTGACCAATGAGTGACATTTATGAACATTCTTTGTTCAAGAAGTAAGGTCCATGTCATGATAAGTAGATTGAAAAATTATTGTTCTCCGGAATCTGTAAGTCATTTTACATGGGTGTTTTGCATAGATGATTAATTTATTATTAATGTATTCTTGTTATATGTTTCTATGTTTGGAGTTATACTAATCTTGGAGACTTGAAAGGGATTATCACTCTTTATGGGTCAATAAATTGTAGTGATATCTTCTTTTAATCATAAAAAAATATGGTTATAGTTAGTAATTTTACAATTGATCTATTTTTCTATAATATTTAGTGTCAGGTAATAGGTCAATTTTTGAATTAAGTCTGTGGGGTTGCACTCATTTTGTACATATTATTGCTACCTACTAGCTTTACAAGTTGTATTTAATGTGGCTTTGACTTAATTGTAAATTTTAGCTACTTTGCTTGGCATTAAATATTATAGACAAATCATTTATGCAAAATGCCCATGTAAAATGACTTGTAGCAAATAATTTTTATTCTAACACCTCTTATACAATTTTTGTACTTATCTTCAATATTTATTCACAAATAACATAGCTCGAACCTTGTATCAATATGTTTCATGTTATTCTTTTTTCCCTGGTCTGCTTGAAGGTTCGTGGAACAAACTACTCAGGTCTATTTATGTAGGTGGTGGAGCTTGCTAATTATGTTGGATGGCAGTGTCTTATATGAATATGTTTCATTATATTCTTTCTCCCTTGTTTATTTTAGGTTCCCCACAACAAATTGTTCTTCATGATATTCTTATTTTCAGTTCCCCATAATGAACTATTCATTATCGTAGTTTTCCTCTTCTATTCTCCATATCTTAAAGTTCTATTTAATGTGAATTTGAGAACAATTGTCATTTTCCTCTAATTCTTTAGTGTTTTCCTAATAGGTCTTTTCCAATTTCACTTTTTTCTGTTATATCAATATGTTTCATGGTGTTGTTTTCTCTGAACTGTTTGAACTTCCCCATAACAAATTGCTCTTGATGATATTCTTTTTTCTAGTTCCCTATACGAAAATGTTCATTATCATACTTTTCCTATTGTATTCTCCATATTTTAACGTTCTATTTAATGTAGGTTTTGAAACATCTCTCATTTTCCTCTGATTGTTAAGTGTTTTTCTAATAGGTTAATGAAATGCATGTATAGATTTGAGTTTGTAGCATATTCCTACTTACCATAAATTCTATCACTGTATAAACAAGGTGTAATAGAAAATTTTATGTAACAGTTGGCTTGTCAATTCAAAATTCGAGTTACATTATTCCCCAATAACTATTATAGAAAAAATAGGGAAATTATAAAATAACTATTAGAAAAAAACTTAAGAATCATAGGTAGCACCGAAGGTGTCCCAGCCAGCAGGGTATTTATATGAAGTTTCCATTGGGATTTTCATCAGCCCAACCATCAATTGGATTTACCGACGCTAGAGATGCCCCGCTCGGTGGCAACTTGCCCAGGTTTTTTTGTGGCAACATGGAGCTTGGTAATTGTGTGGGTTGGCAGTGGTGGAGTTGGTGTCCTCGATGCTCGAAAGTTGAATGGTAACTTTTTTCTTGTGGGAGTGTTAATGCATTCTGTCGTTGTTGTACGGTGGGGGTGGATGAAGTAAATGTGGAAGACAAAGTAAATACAATATTGAGTGTTGTAGTGTGGGAAAATATACTTTTATTAAGTTGTATTGTTAGAATTGCCATTGTGGTGTTGGTTTCATAAAATTTTGTATACATTATTGCCCTCTTCTATTCTCCATTTTTTTCATTATATTATTTTCCTATTCATCTGTTAGCTACATGTGCTTCTTAAGTGTTTTCCTAACATCTCTTACAACTGTTTCATAGATTGCTTATCTTGTACCAATATGTTTCATGCATTTCTTTTTCCCTGGTCTGTTTGAAGTTGCTTATAATAAAGTGTTAATTGTTGTGGTTATTTTATTTGTATGGAACATGTTATATGTCTCATGATATTCATTCTTCCACATCTCTTTGAAGTTTTCCATAACAAAATCTTCTTCATGATATTCTTTTTTGTAGTTCCACATAACAGACTCTAGCTCTCCCGAAGCTGTTGGACAACTGTCATGCACCAATCTTGTAGGTGTGTTGCTTGCTTCCTTTTTGCTGCACACAATTGTATTGGGCCTTTTTCTGGATGAATGGTTAGTTTTTTCATCAACTACACTAAATCTTAGATCTACGAATTTGTTCGTACACTTTGTAGCATTGTTTGATATGTGTATGCATATATGTATATACATATGCATATGCATATGTATATACATTTATGCATATGCATATGTATATGTATATATGCATATGCATATGCATATGTATATGTATATATGCATATATATATATATATATATATATATATATATATATATATATATATATATATATATATATATATATATATATATGTAATATATATATAATATA
>VDFB02189053.1:0-25000 GCA_007258455.2 Sequoia sempervirens | reverse complement strand
TTGAATATTGCATTTACTTCCTCCAACGCCATGGTGCAACAATTCGAGGATACATTAACCCTCACATGAGTAAACACTTACCATTCTACTTCCATGTATTGAGGCAACCAACTCCACGACCGCTAAACCACATAATTAGGAAACTCCATGTTGTAAAAAGCCCCTAGAAACCCCCCACCAGAAGTACATATGGATATATATATATCTAGTTATATGTGTTTTTTAAAATGTGTACACAAAGGAAAATTCTATATATATATATGTACATAATCATTTTGATTCTTATTGTTGTATATCCTATTGTTTGCATTATAAAAGATGAAGGCAATAGGTAGAAACATATACAAATGTTTGCATATAGATATTTGTAGAGATATAGTAAAAAATTGCATGCATAAATGTATAAGCAACCTAAAAAATAAACAAGTACATATAGGGATATATACATTTGCATTTATTATTCCTATTGTTTTTGTTGTATCTCCTATTGTTTTGATAGTACTAAAAGTGGAATGGTTATATCCATTTTCATTCAATCAAAATAATAAAATGGTTGCTAGATTATCAATATTTCTAAGTTTTCTACTAGTTTCCATTGGATGTTGTAATACATTAATCTTTTATTTTAATTGTGAAATAGAGGTGCCAATCAGTCAACTATAATTGCAACCTTTCCTCCCTCTAATAGGTCCCAAAACTATGTCTGCGGAATTGGGCTTTGTGGATGGATCTCTAGAGCCCCCCACAATTGATTTGGTGATGGATTTGGTGACACCTCCCACAAGCCCTGCTATGGAGTTTGACTCTAAGGGTACCATCCACTAGCCTCCAGATCCCAATTCCATAAATTTGTATTTCCTTTTCCTTATACCTGTTTCAAATTTGTTGTTATTGTTTCCTTCCTCTCCTGTAATAAAATTGAACATTGCCTTTTAGTTCCTTTAATTTTAGGATTATCACACAAAAAAGGATACACCACATACGATTTACTATTTATGTCTATAGTTTTATTGGCCTTTAGGTGTATACATAGATGGATGGCCCTAGTAAAGCATATAGATGTGGAAGTACATATGCATTGATCTTTTAGAAGAAATAAAAATATCTCTTAGCAGCCTTTGTTTTCCTTACTCATTTTATCCATTTGGTGTGATGATGTGCATTTTCCTTGATTGAACTTGTCTTTGTAGGATACAAAGAAAAAAACAACTTTGAATTCATTTTCAATTCATTCCATCAATGTTGGAGATGTCGTTCCCTCCCTGGTCCTCCAGCTTCTATCCTTCAAAAAATTTGGTGGTGATGAAGGGCAGGTTGAGTGATACAAGTTTGTATTGTTTGATGGACACCATATGCAAATAGGAAGATTTCCTTCCAAATGAAATGATTTGTTGTTTTCAGGTGCCTTGAAAATAGGGTTCCTTGTATGTTTTAGAGACTACGTCTATAGGAATGTCCAAGATTCAAGGTGTGAAGTGTTGTTTCTTGTCTATTTTTAAAAATTCTCTTTCTCCTTTGTATGTGCCTAAGATAATGTCTCAAATATATTGTTTTTCTTCTTTTCTAAGGCTTTAATCATATTCAGCTTAGTTGTGATTAAGTCTGATTGTCAAATCTTTGGGACCCCTAGGAATTTGTTCAAGAAGAAAGAAGAGCAAATGTTGGGGTCAGACTCACCTTCTCCTTCTAAATGGACCCCTAAATTTGCTCTGCAACTATCCCCTACAAAAAAAAAACCCTGTAAATGTCAGCCCTATTAAAGCTTTGAACATTTATCAAAATTTTTGGATAGTGAAAGGGCATATAACATATATTAGAGAGATGTACCATTTTCACAAACAAAGAGGTGAAGGCCAAATTTTTAGTTTTGACATTATAGATATGGAGGGGACAGAAATATGTGTTACTTGTTTCGATGATATTGTTGAACTGCATTACAACCAAGTTGAGGTGGGTGCAACTTATTTAATATCAAGAGGATCGGTGAAGGAAGCAAATAAAAAAAACAATAAATTAAATAGTAACCTTGAAATTGTTTTGGATGAGAAATCAACAATTAAACAGTGTGAAGATGAGATTTCCATGCCAAAAAAAACCTCTGCTTTTGTGCCAGTTAGTGACATAAGCAATTATATTGATAATCACTTGGTTGATATTATTGGAATTTTAGTCCATGTTGGGTACATATCAACTATTCGTAGGAAAAATGGAACTGAAACAATCTGGCGAACTATTAAACTATATGCTATTTCTTTTTCTTTCATTGATGTTAATTTGTGGGGCCCAAGGTGGCAAGAAAAAGGTGATTCCTTGGAGCAGATGTATCTTTCTAGTGATATAGCCATAGTTTTTGTGCAAGGTGACTGTGTAGGCTACTTTAATGGTATAGTTATCAACACATCAACAACAATAGTACTTGACATTAACCCTTCTATTCCCAAAGTAAACACTCTTAGATCCAAGGGCCCAATAAAAGTAGAATAAATGGTTTCATATTCTTCTGCACCTCGTAGATTGTATCCTTCAAATGATAGATTTAATATTGCATTCATCTTGAACAACTTACTTGGCTCAAGCCAGAAACTGTTGAAGCCATTTTTAAAGCAACCATTCAAATTGCAAAAATTGAGTCTTTTTGTTATCCTGCTTGCCCATTGTTGGTTAACAGGAAAGAATGCAAAAGAAAATGCACACGCCCCCATGCTAATGTTTGGTTTTATGATCATTGCCAAATGGAAATTGAGGAATGCAACTATCACTATCTTATGTAGTTAAAGCTACAAGACCATTCAACCAACCTTTGGTCTATTGCTTTTGATGAAGTTCCCACTAGTTTACTATAAATTCCAGCAAAAGACCTCTACATGTTGCAGGAAAACTCCAAGTCTACAATAGATCATGTTGTTGTTATTAAAGGACTTGTTTGTAAACCATACATCTTTACTATCTTGATCAGAACAAATACTTACAATTTTGAGGACCAACTTAAAACATTGATTGTAAAAGCAATAAAAGTTGATTTCAAAGCAGAGTGCAAATTGTTGCTTTCAGACATAGTAAAAATGTCTACCCCTACTCCAGAAAAAGGCTCCACTAGTGAGCCTACGCTTTGACTGTTCTTTTGCACTTTCCAACATTTCTCCTAGTCTTACCTTTCTAATGCTCACTATGGGATTCTAATATTTTTGTTTTACAAATATGAATATAATTTATTCCTATGTTTTCATATATATTTGCACATTCACTGACGTCCCATCCTTTGGATTTTAACATGGTGCCTAGATTGTTTTTAGTTTGTACTATCACTATGATTCTTCATTCCTGTTATATGATGAAATTTTTAGTTCTTTTATGCATATTATAAATTCACTTCTTCCCTTTTTAATAATTGAATAACAATATTATCTTCAATGACAAACATATAACAATAGTCAAATACTAAAAATGGTTAATGAAGAAATCTGTACAATCCTTGTATATATATTTTTATATATTGCAATGTTCAAACCATGTTATTTCTCTTGTGATCATCCATAGATATACATTTATATCCACATGGATACATATATATTTTCTTATATGTTTTTGTGTAATTACTTTGACCATCATAACTAATATTCAAATAGAAAAATTTATAGTAAATAACATCAAAGTAATAAATTATCTACTGTCAAATAAGCATTGGGAAAAATATCCCATACCTAACGTTATGGATTGACGATTTTTTAAAGAATACTTTTTAAAATTGAATATTAGTAGTTAAAGAGATGACTAATAACTCTTTAAAAGAGGACAATCCTTTAATCTTCCATATTTTTCATGAATATTATTTAATCCATAACTTCAAGTTTGCCATGTATTTCTATGCATATGTATCTTAAAATAATTAAATAATATAGTCTACCAAATGATTGATTAGCCTAGGCAAAAAGGTCAAATATAGATGTGCATCTAGGTCTAATAAAAATAAAAGTAAGATAAAGCTAAAATTATATCATTCCTGAACCAATCTATACAATAGTTCACTTGTCAATTCAAAATTCAAGCTACATTATTTGGCACTAAATATTATAGACAAATAGGGAAACTGTAAAACAAATGTCAAGATATTTACTATGTAACAGTTTCTTTCTCAATTCTAAATTCATAATTTTTTTTCAATCCTTATTGACCAATGAGCAACATTTAGTAACACCCTTTGTTGAAGAGGTAAGCTCCACATCATCATTAAAAACCCCAAGCAAGTGTTCTCTATTTCTCTATAATATTTAGTGCCAAGTGCATGGAGAATAGAAGAGGTGAAAAAATTACTAACCCTGACCATATTTTTTTGATGAAAGAAAGAAGATTTAATTGCAATTGCTCATATGGTAATGATTATAACACCAACGATGCATAGAGATAACTACAAATAGTACACGAAGGCCAATAAGTATGTGTGTATGTATATACATACGTATATGTATATGTATATGTATATTTATATCTATATGTATATATGTATATTCATATGCATATGTGTATATATATATGTATATGTATAATGTTGATCTATAGAATCTCTTTTGAGCTATATAGTCTTCTGTACATTGCATTTTTTGCTTAATATATGATAACACTCTATGCAATTTGCGAGGGATTTCCTGGGCTTGTTCACAACAATGGTGGACATTGTTGACCACATGGGTTGGTGGTGGTGGGGTTAGTTTCCTCGCTTAACAGGTACAGAATGGTAAAAAACTGCCATGCATCTCCATTGGTTGGTAGGTTGGATGGTTTAACAAGTGTTGTGTTATGCAATCTGCACTAATATGATGTTGGCCTCGATGCAAGCATAGATGGACAAGGGGATATGAAGGCCATCTATTGACCAATTTTTACCTTAAAGACAACCATAGCTGTAACCATAATCAAGGTTTGTTTTATAAATTTATATTTTACTAACTTATACATTCACCCCTTTTCTTTCTGTAGGGTTAGATATCCTCTAGTACATACCAAATTTATACATTCACCCCTTTTCTTTATGCATGGCTAGATATGTTCTAGTACATACCAAAATTAGGTATGTTTATAAAGTTATTTGTATACATTGTATGCCTTTGAAGCAAACATTTGATATTTGCTTAATGTCTTCCTTTTAATAATATTTGTGTATTTCATCTACGAAATTAATTCTACTTTGAAACAAGACCTCATGCATATTCTCCTTTTCCTATATTTATCAACATTACATACAAATTCCATCTTCCATAGTTCTTTATCAACATTCTTTGTTTTAAAAAAGTTATTGCAGCTAAAAAAACACTAGGAAAAGGAATCCAACTGTATGTGAAAATCAATGCTTCAAAACATAGATAGATACATACATGCATATATATACTCAAGACAAATAAAGTAATTGTATGAGAGTTACTAGAATAACACTTATTTTTGTTACTAAATAATATACACAACCATTCAACTTTTGTGTATCGAGGACACCAACTCCACCATAGCCAACCCATGTAATTACGAGGCTCCATGTCGCAACAAAAAAAATCCAGTCAAGTCCTCCCCCCCACCCGTGACATCTCTGGCACCAAAAAATCCAATTCATGGCTAGGCTAAAAAAAATCCCAGTGGAAACCTCAAGAAAATTCTCACATACACTTGACTACAATAATCATAGTCTATTCTACACATTGCATTTGTCCATGTTTCTACATTTATCTTTTCATCTTATGGGAAAAATGATCTCTATGCACCTTTTTATCACCATCCCATCTTTTTAAAGTTGTTACACCAAAAAAATTTCCACAATATAAGAAATCATATATCAAAACACCAAATTTTCCCCTACTTCTGTGTTTCCTGATATATGATATGACTCCATTAAATTTTTCATGGGTCTTTCATACTTTTCCTTGCTTGGTGGTTTGGCTACAACCCATGTGACTTTATCATGTGACTATGGTAGGGAGCAGAACAAGCATGGGTTCTCTTCTTTTTCCTTGCATCATCATATATTGACTACTACAAATACAAAAAATACTCTATTCTATCAGCTACATTTCTCCACGGTTATACAACTATCCTTTCAACTTGCCAAATCAATTATTTAAACCCAGTTCTTTATTATGATACCTACTTTCTCTATGTTATGGCAACAATTATATGATGCAATAATTTGTCCAAAATGCACGTATAATGTAGTGCCCTCCATTTCGGTCGTCATTGATGTTAAGTAAGTTGTTGTTAGTAATGTCAGGATGATGTGGTGATTTTATTATTTAATTTAATTTTAAGATTATGAGATAACACTAATAATACGCTTGGAGTTGATTAATTAAGTTAATTTAATTATAAGGTTACTTGTTTTATTTGGAATTAAATAAATAATTAGATTCAATAATAAACGTTAATTTAATTATCTTGGGAGTTGGTTATTGAAAGTAATCGAATTTGATGAGGAAAGGTAATTATCATTTAATGATTAAATTCAATTAATAAATTTAAAAGTGATAAAATATTAAAGAGGATTAAATATTAAAATTAAACTTAAGTTTAAATAAATTACGGTAAAAATATTTATTCAATTATATTTTAATTAAAAGTTAAATATTTATGAAAATTTGTTTTAGTTAAAATTTAGAGTTAAGTGGAAGTAATTTAAAACAAAAGAAGTTATTGGTTGAAATTAAATAAATAAATATATAAAGTAATGATTAATTAAAGTGGGTAAATAAAAATTAGTTATTTTTTTTGAAAATCTTTTACGGAGGAGAAAGAGGAGTTAGGGCGGTTGAACGGAGAATTTGGTATTTTCTTTAAGAGGAGGCAAGAAAAAATTTAGGGGAATTCTACACTGACCAAGGGTGTGAAGATGCAGCAAAAGTTTTAGGCGTAATTGCTGGCTGATCCATCCTTCAACCTCAATAAATTACTGCTCTTGTCTGGAAGGGATCGAGGAAAGGTATTTTTTTTCATTGATGATCAATAAAAATAAGTTGCGGATATTTTGGAGTGGTTTTTTTTCCAGTTGGAGTTTTTCACGTAAATTGGTGTTGTTCTCTTTTTACCTCTGTGACCTATCTTTTTACCTTGTGCAAATTATTTTATGAATAATTTTAGGACTTCATAAATATTCTATTTAAACTAGAGGCTTGATGAGTTTTCATTAAAGTAGATTATTCTTTTGATTTAAAGCAAAGCTTGAAATAAATAATAAGTGCATTTGTGGATGTTATTCTGTCAATTGAATGTAAAGATTTTAGTGTGTAATCATTGAATTTGTACAGATTGTTTCCATATAATTTCTTTAATAAAAATTTTGTTGAAGCGGTTCAGAGATTGGCTGTAAACAATTCAACATGGAATCCTTCCAACACAGATAATTCAATTTTTGCATATCCCCTCTGCCTGCACACGAGCATCCTACCATTACAAGGTGCACATTATAATTATTATTTTTATATACGTATAATCTAGTAAAAGCTTTATTGTATGTGCTTTTTAATACCAACCCTAGTTCGTAATTGTGTAGAAACCCTAGTGATTTGTAAACTAGTGCCACCAAGTAGAACAGTTAATAAAATCAACATAAATTTATGTTTACAGAAATTGATGTCAAAACAGAAGAAAATAAAATAAAATAAATTTAAATAAAATTTGAGTAATAATGATAATAATTACCATCCATTGAGAGTCATAGTTAAGTTGTGATATAAAGAAAATAAAATTAACTTAACAAGTTAAAGATTAATCTAATTTTAACCTATAAAGATTTATTGTTTTAATAAATCTAATATTATTTCTCCTGCGCATAAGTCACGTATTTGCAATCTCCCCAAAACTATAGGCAAAATTATCACAGCTGCAACGTTGGACTTGCAAAAGTGTAGTAAATTAAATAGTTCCTCTGAAACCCTTGGCAGCCTGTCACTGTTACAGCAATTAGAGTTGAAACATTGTACAGAATTAAATAGCCTCTCTGATTTCTTTGTCAACCTGTCTGAGTTATGGCATTTGAATTCCCAACTGCATATATGAGTGACTTTTTATTTATTTTGAATTTATACCTTTTTTGATTATTATTCTTTTATATGCGTATGGTTATATAAACAAGTATAGATACATAATTAGGTTAAAAGATTTGAGTGAAGGTAGTCTTTTATATTTAGAATTTATGAGGATATTTCAATATATAAGTAGATTTGTATGATGAGTATTATTCAAAAGAAAATGGTTCGTATTTATATAATATGTTTATAAAACATGAATAATTTCTTTAATTGTTTTGTTTATGATTTTATCGTGGTGTAAAAGTAAAATATGAATCGAGTGTAATTTTATTTTATGGTAAGTGAAGTAATAAAAGGTGATAAAGAATTTTAAATTAGATAGTTGATTTGTAAATAAAGTATTGAATTTGCTTTAGAAAATAAAAGAATTGGGTAAATAATTAAAGTGAAAATGGTTATTTCGCTAGGTTGTTTAGTAAAATATTATTTAACAAAGGATTTTAACCGAATAAACATTATTGAAATAGGTATTTAATTTTGTTGTAGATAAATGAACTGTGTTTAGTTAAAGTAAATCGATTTATATAGTTAATTAAGTTTTAGGGTTCACTAAAGGAGATAAGTGATTCTACATTTACGTAGTTTCTTTTACTGGAAGGTTAAATGATAAAGTTATTTTTATGTGAGGATAAATCCCAGGTTCATAGGTTAATTAATTTAGATGATACTGATTAAAATGTTAAATGGTTTTAATTACTTTTTTGTTATCTAATGAGTCTGTGAATAATAATTATTTATCAAACTACTATGTGAAATAATTTATTAGTGCCATCACCATAGTATTATAATAAAGTTGTAAATTATAGAATTGTCATCTTAGTATTATATTTTAAAGTTACAATTAGAATTTGTATTAAACTTGGTGGAGTTGGTTATCTTATAAATGATATAGTTATTTTAAATATAATTATTTGTAGTAAATACTCTCTTAATTTAAATTAAGTGGATATATTAAAATAAGTGGTAAAAATGTTGAAATAATGCTTAAATTAAAGGAAGGTCTTTATGGTTATAATGTGTGAGTAAATGTGTTTTAAACAAAGTGTTGTGATTACTGGTTAAGTGTTATTTAATTGTTTTAAGATGGGTGTTATTTGTGGGATATTTATGGAGATGTCTCAATGGCCTGTTCATTGTAAGTGTTTTAAGATAGTGTTCTTAAAGGTTGATGTGTTGATGGTTTCCTTGTATGGAATTATTCCTTAAGACTTTGTGATTAATGTGTTTATGTTCAGAAAATGATTTATTTATAGGAGTTAGAAAATTAGAATTATTAGGTAGTTAAGTTAGGTATTATGTTATTGAGTAGGTTAGTAAAGTGATTAGAGAGAGAGTTTCCTTATGTTAATAATTTGGGTAACATTGATAGATTAGTTTATTCTCAATTTGATTAATTTCAAGTGGGATAGTTAACTTAGAAATAATGAAAAGTAGAGTTTTGTATGTAGATAATATTGGCGATAAGGATTATTTCTGTTTAGGTGGGAGAATTGATTTATAAGATAAATGGAAGTAAATAAATTTGAAAACTTTAAATAGTTGGGTATTACGACAAAGGCTAGTGAATGATTGTTGATTCGATAAATGTTTTGATTAATTATATTTAGTTAAACAAAGGGTTTATGTAAATGAATAAAATTAGATGATCTTTTCTAAGTCAATTTCCCTCATATTCTTTTAATAGTTGTTTTGTGGGATTTCTATAAGAACAGTTCTAGAAAATACTTGTGATTGATATTAGGATCAAATTGTTGGTTTGAGTGGGTTGATCTTCAAAGGGAGATTGTTGTTATAATGTGTAAATGGGAATATAATTGTGTTTGAAAGAGTATACTTGTGAATAGTGTCTTACGACTTGAACCATTAGATTTTATTTTCACTTCGCAATATTGTGCTATCCTTAAATGTTGGAAATGATTGATCTTTAAACTAATGTTCTTTTTAAAATGTTTCAAGTTACTTCTTATTGAATGAATGGATATATTATTAGAATGTGTGGTTTTATGGATTCTTTCAATGTGACTTTTCCTGAGTTGATTTTTGAGTTGGAGTTTTTCTCTCATTTTATTTATGTTGCTATTCGTTGGGAACCAGTATGTGTTCTTTTGTTCTTTACCTAAGTGGAAAATTGGTTAATGTTATCTTTGTCATGATTGGTGGTTCTGCTTGAGTTGTTAATGAGTCAAATGGAAAAGCTCTTTGAATTATGGGTATTCCGAGAGGAGAAAATAGAGGTTTCCCTTGGATGTCCGATTTAGTTCGTATTGAAGTTGTTGATGTTGTTTAAGGGAGTTGTTGATCTTATTTTGATGTATTCTCTCATCATAATTGAATTGAAAATAGTTCTTCAAGGTTTTGTTTTTATTGTTGTCAGATTTTCATGGGGAAACCCTAGTGTAATTTTATGAGAATCTTCCGGAGGTTTATTTTACTATTGGTTAATGTTCCTCCTTTTATGTGCCTTGTTGTGGCAAGTGTTTTGGTTTCATGTTTTTGAAAGGGTTGTACATGAATCGTTGAGATTTTGATTATGTATTTATGGAAAGATGGGTAATGCCTTGCATGCTTCTCTATTGTGATCTAATGTACTTGTTATGTTGTACAACCATTGGATTTGGTTTTTATGTTTTGAGTGTCTAGAGTGGGAGTGGCTCTAAGTGGGTGGTTGGCGCACAAAGGGGTGCCAGGATAGCCCTCGTTAGAGTGAAATTAATAAGTGATAATTTAAATAATTAACTAGGGGGTGGGTAGAATCACATTAAAAAGATAATTAATACCTCATCCGCCTTTGAGTGCTACCACAGACTAAAGGGGATTGAGAAGGCCGTGGTTGGCAAGATCGTTACCTTGTCTTCATGAAAGATTAATGATTCCGCATGAGCAACCCTATGGAGCGGCTCCTTGAGATAGGTAGTCTGGATAACCATAGATGGAGGCGGCTCCTATCGCTCGAGTAGTCTGGATAATTCGTCAGTAGACGGAGGCGGCACCTTGCGATAGTGGTAGTCTGGATAATCCATGTTAAGCCATGTGATGACACTCTCCTCTAACACTCCTTCTTATGTTGTTACTTTGAAAATCCTCTAGAAGTGGTTCTTTGTCTTGAACTGATGAAACATAGTTGTTTTGAATTGATTTATGGTTTTACCCTATTTGATCTTTGGTGTATTCTTTGCTCTTGTATAAATCTTGTGGATGTTTGGGTTTTGACCTTGTACTCTTATGGTACTGTGATATGATGTTATTGTATTGTATCATTGCGTTTCAGAATTGTGATATGGTTTTTAATTCAACTTGATTTGAAAGTGTTTTATGATCTTCTTTTGGTTCCTTGTTTACTAGCTATTGTTTTGATTTATGTGATGAGATTTATGACTCCTGGATGTGGTTGATTATGTCATTTTAATTCCTGAGTGTTATGATACCTTGGTATGTTGTTGAGTCTTGTGGTTCCATGTTTGGATGTTCTTGGTTGAGGTCTCTTTCTTGTTAGCTCCTAGCACGGGGGGTGGGTCTTCGGACTCACATGGTCGGGTGGAACGTGCTATGCACCCCATTGGGTCCCCAGTCGAGGATCGAGAGGTGCGGATTGGTGCTATTGCAGCGACTCCAGAGTTGTATCTATCTTGGAGCCAGTTTTGATACTTGTATTTCTCTAAATATTTGTATCATGGTATCTTGTGTATGGTTTCCATTCATGTTTGGAACACTCTTGTATCATTGTACTTCTTAAACATTGTACTGTAATGAAATGTTAAACTTGGTGTGGATATTGACCATGGTAGTTGTTATTCAATGTGTTATGTTAATCATGCATATGTTGTATTTATGTGCAGATGGCTTCTTATCAATGAATTTTTCATGTATGTGTTATATTTGTTATTGTTAATGATTATATCTTTGAATTTTATTCTTTATTGATGTTGTATGGATCTATGTCGCGTAATGACTCTTCGTGTACCCCAAGGGATGTATGTGTTAATGAATCTATTTAATTGAAATTCATGATATGACTTGATGTGTATTACATGTATGTTATGTGTATTTAAAAAAAAAATTGTGCTGTAATTATTGTGTTATTGTCCTTTGGGGTTCGCACAGCGGGGCGTTACAACAATTGGTATCAGAGCATAGGTTCATACACTGGGCACTATTTGTGCTCACTATGTAACCTTGCGCTTAGACCCGTACGTCTTGAGTTCCAGTTCTCTGTTGTCATTGTTGTGAACCTGAGTCTCTTATGTTAACCGATGTTGGGTCGATGGTGCAGGAAACCGATTGAAAGGATAAGACCTGTGGTGTAGTGCACAATGCACCGATATCCTTTCTGTCGGGGATGCTCTAGGGACCCTTGAGTTTTAGTGTGATGTGTTTCTTGGTGACGTGTTTTATGTATGTGAATATGTCAAGTTTGTGTGGAATTTGCGATTTTGTTGTCCTTAAACGATGAATTATGTTTTCTTGAATCTGTGAATGTGTAAAATTTTGCCTTTTTGTTGAAATTGAGGTGAGATTTGGTGTGGAATAATGGTTTACGTGGAGTTCTTTGGTTGAAAATTATGAGTTTTAACGAAAATATGAGGTTTGGTGAATAATTATTCTATGATTTTTAGCATAATATAGTATCTTGAGGTTAAATGCAACTTGAATTATTGGTACTAATGTGCAATGTTCTATGTTAGCTTTTGATTTACAGGAGGTTGGCTTCAGAAAGCATAGTGACGAAGGTAATGTAATTGTAATATGTAGGTATAGGTACTTATAATGTCAAGTAGTAATTCATTGTGATATAGTAGATGGATTAGATTTATGGTTAGCATCCTTATGAGAATATTGTTTAACTACTAAGAAGCAAACTATTTATGAGTTATTAGAATTGTTTTGACTATTATGTGTGGTTAGTGGGAGGGACAGTGTGGTATCACTCGCTCGCGAGTGCCCTACTATGCTGGGATTTCCTCTCACGATGTATTTGTGATATATATGTATCGTGCACAATGTTTGTTTTCATGCAGGATTGCAGGAATTAAGTCTCGATTCCACCTGCATTGTCAGGACTGGGCGAGCATCATAAACACCCAATGGGCTTGATGTTGAACATAGGAGCTGACAAGAAAGTTTCCTCGACTTAGTTTGTCCACTCCATCCTAGTGTTTGGAAAATTAGTTTGGTTGCAACCCTGTTACTATTATCATTTTGGTATCATTTCCTTATTTTGGTTTGTTTAATTTTCGTTGCTTACCTGATGACATTTAATTGATGATTTGACTTGTGGTGTTGATGTGCATATGTTTTTGTTTGTACTTGAGCTCAACTTCCAGGAGTAAGTTGAAGCCTAGGGGGGAGGATGTAGTGCCCTCCGTTTCGGTCATCGTTGATGTTAAGTAAGTTGTTGTTAGTAATGTCAGGATGATGTGGTGATTTTATTATTTAATTTAATTTTAAGATTATGAGATAACACTAATAATACGCTTGGAGTTGATTAATTAAGTTAATTTAATTATAAGGTTACTTGTTTTATTTGGAATTAAATAAATAATTAGATTCAATAATAAACGTTAATTTAATTATCTTGGGAGTTGGTTATTGAAAGTAATCGAATTTGATGAGGAAAGGTAATTATCATTTAATGATTAAATTCAATTAATAAATTTAAAAGTGATAAAATATTAAAGAGGATTAAATATTAAAATTAAACTTAAGTTTAAATAAATTACGGTAAAAATATTTATTCAATTATATTTTAATTAAAAGTTAAATATTTATGAAAATTTGTTTTAGTTAAAATTTAGAGTTAAGTGGAAGTAATTTAAAACAAAAGAAGTTATTGGTTGAAATTAAATAAATAAATATATAAAGTAATGATTAATTAAAGTGGGTAAATAAAAATTAGTTATTTTTTTTTAAAATCTTTTACGGAGGAGAAAGAGGAGTTAGGGCGGTTGAACGGAGAATTTGGTATTTTCTTTAAGAGGAGGCAAGAAAAAATTTAGGGGAATTCTACACTGACGAAGGGTTTGAAGATGCGGCAAAAGTTTTAGGCATAATTGCTGGCTGATCCATCCTTCAACCTCAATAAATTACTGCTCTTGTCTGGAAGGGATCGAGGAAAGGTATTTTTTTTCATTGATGATCAATAAAAATAAGTTGCGGATATTTTGGAGTGGTTTTTTTTTCCAGTTGGAGTTTTTCACGTAAATTGGTGTTGTTCTCTTTTTACCTCTGTGACCTATCTTTTTACCTTGTGCAAATTATTTTATGAATAATTTTAGGACTTCATAAATATTCTATTTAAACTAGAGGCTTGATGAGTTTTCATTAAAGTAGATTATTCTTTTGATTTAAAGCAAAGCTTGAAATAAATAATAAGTGCATTTGTGGATGTTATTCTATCAATTGAATGTAAAGATTTTAGTGTGTAATCATTGAATTTGTACAGATTGTTTCCATATAATTTCTTTAATAAAAATTTTGTTGAAGCGGTTCAGAGATTGGCTGTAAACAATTCAACACGGAATCCTTCCAACACAGATAATTCAATTTTTGCATATCCCCTCTGCCTGCACACGAGCATCCTACCATTACAAGGTGCACATTATAATTATTATTTTTATATACGTATAATCTAGTAAAAGCTTTATTGTATGTGCTTTTAATACCAACCCTAGTTCGTAATTGTGTAGAAACCCTAGTGATTTGTAAACTAGTGCCACCAAGTAGAACAGTTAATAAAATCAACATAAATTTATGTTTACAGAAATTGATGTCAAAACAGAAGAAAATAAAATAAAATAAATTTAAATAAAATTTGAGTAATAATGATAATAATTACCATCCATTGAGAGTCATAGTTAAGTTGTGATATAAAGAAAATAAAATTAACTTAACAAGTTAAAGATTAATCTAATTTTAACCTATAAAGATTTATTGTTTTAATAAATCTAATATTATTTCTCCTGCGCATAAGTCACGTATTTGCAATCTCCCCAAAACTATAGGCAAAACTACCACAGCTACAACGTTAGACTTGAAAAAGTGTAGTAAATTAATTAGTTCCTCTGAAACCCTTGACAGCCTGTCACTGTTACAGCAATTAGAGTTGAAACATTGTACAGAATTAAATAGCCTCTCTGATTTCTTTGTCAACCTGTCTGAGTTATGGCATTTGAATTCCCAACTGCATATATGAGTGACTTTTTATTTATTTTGAATTTATACCTTTTTTGATTATTATTCTTTTATATGCGTATGGTTATATAAACAAGTATAGATACATAATTAGGTTAAAATATTTGAGTGAAGGTAGTCTTTTATATTTAGAATTTATGAGGATATTTCAATATATAAGTAGATTTGCATGATGAGTATTATTCAAAAGAAAATGGTTCGTATTTATATAATATGTTTATAAAACATGAATAATTTCTTTAATTGTTTTGTTTATGATTTTATCGTGGTGTAAAAGTAAAATATGAATCGAGTGTAATTTTATTTTATGGTAAGTGAAGTAATAAAAGGTGATAAAGAATTTTAAATTAGATAGTTGATTTGTAAATAAAGTATTGAATTTGCTTTAGAAAATAAAAGAATTGGGTAAATAATTAAAGTGAAAATGGCTATTTCGCTAGGTTGTTTAGTAAAATATTATTTAACAAAGGATTTTAACCGAATAAACATTATTGAAATAGGTATTTAATTTTGTTGTAGATAAATGAACTGTGTTTAGTTAAAGTAAATCGATTTATATAGTTAATTAAGTTTTAGGGTTCACTAAAGGAGATAAGTGATTCTACATTTACGTAGTTTCTTTTACTGGAAGGTTAAATGATAAAGTTATTTTTATGTGAGGATAAATCCCAGGTTCATAGGTTAATTAATTTAGATGATACTGATTAAAATGTTAAATGGTTTTAATTACTTTTTTTTTGTTATCTAATGAGTCTGTGAATAATAATTATTTATCAAACTACTATGTGAAATAATTTATTAGTGCCATCACCATAGTATTATAATAAAGTTGTAAATTATAGAATTGTCATCTTAGTATTATATTTTAAAGTTATAATTAGAATTTGTATTAAACTTGATGGAGTTGGTTATCTTATAAATGATATAGTTATTTTAAATATAATTATTTGTAGTAAATACTCTCTTAATTTAAATTAAGTGGATATATTAAAATAAGTGGTAAAAATGTTGAAATAATGCTTAAATTAAAGGAAGGTCTTTATGGTTATAATGTGTGAGTAAATGTGTTTTAAACAAAGTGTTGTGATTACTGGTTAAGTGTTATTTAATTGTTTTAAGATGGGTGTTATTTGTGGGATATTTATGGAGATGTCTCAATGGCCTGTTCATTGTAAGTGTTTTAAGATAGTGTTCTTAAAGGTTGATGTGTTGATGGTTTCCTTGTATGGAATTATTCCTTAAGACTTTGTGATTAATGTGTTTATGTTCAGAAAATGATTTATTTATAGGAGTTAGAAAATTAGAATTATTAGGTAGTTAAGTTAGGTATTATGTTATTGAGTAGGTTAGTAAAGTGATTAGAGAGATAGTTTCCTTATGTTAATAATTTGGGTAACATTGATAGATTAGTTTATTCTCAATTTGATTAATTTCAAGTGGGATAGTTAACTTAGAAATAATGAAAAGTAGAGTTTTGTATGTAGATAATATTGGCGATAAGGATTATTTCTATTTAGGTGGGAGAATTGATTTATAAGATAAATGGAAGTAAATAAATTTGAAAACTTTAAATAGTTGGGTATTACGATAAAGGCTAGTGAATGATTGTTGATTCGATAAATGTTTTGATTAATTATATTTAGTTAAACAAAGGGTTTATGTAAATGAATAAAATTAGATGATCTTTTCTAAGTCAATTTCCCTCATATTCTTTTAATAGTTGTTTTGTGGGATTTCTATAAGAACAGTTCTAGAAAATACTTGTGATTGATATTAGGATCAAATTGTTGGTTTGAGTGGGTTGATCTTCAAAGGGAGATTGTTGTTATAATGTGTAAATGGGAATATAATTGTGTTTGAAAGAGTATACTTGTGAATAGTGTCTTACGACTTAAACCATTAGATTTTATTTTCACTTCGCAATATTGTGCTATCCTTAAATGTTGGAAATGATTGATCTTTAAACTAATGTTCTTTTTAAAATGTTTCAAGTTACTTCTTATTGAATGAATGGATATATTATTAGAATGTGTGGTTTTATGGATTCTTTCAATGTGACTTTTCCTGAGTTGATTTTTGAGTTGGAGTTTTTCTCTCATTTTATTTATGTTGCTATTCGTTGGGAACCAGTATGTGTTCTTTTGTTCTTTACCTAAGTGGCAAATTGGTTAATGTTATCTTTGTCATGATTGGTGGTTCTGCTTGAGTTGTTAATGAGTCAAATGGAAAAGCTCTTTGAATTATGGGTATTCCGAGAGGAGAAAATAGAGGTTTCCCTTGGATGTCCGATTTAGTTCGTATTGAAGTTGTTGATGTTGTTTAAGGGAGTTGTTGATCTTATTTTGATGTATTCTCTCATCATAATTGAATTGAAAATAGTTCTTCAAGGTTTTGCTTTTATTGTTGTCAGATTTTCATGGGGAAACCCTAGTGTAACTTTATGAGAATCTTCTAGAGGTTTATTTTACTATTGGTTAATGTTCCTCCTTTTATGTGCCCTTCTTGTGGCAAATGTTTTGGTTTCATGTTTTTGAAAGGGTTGTATAGGGATCATGGAGATTTTTGATTATGTATTTATGGCAAGATGGGTAATGCCTTGCATGCTGCTTTGTTGTGATATAATGTTCTTTTTATGTTGTACAACCCTTGGATTTTGGTTTTATGTTTTGAGTGTCTAGAGAGAGAGAGTGGCTCTAAGTGGGTGGTCGGCGCACAAAGGGGCGCCAGGATAGCCCTCATTAGAGTGAATTTAATAAGTGATAATTTAAATAATTAACTAGGGGGTGGGTAGAATCACATTAAAAAGATAATTGATGCCTCATCCGCCTTTGAGTGCTACCACAGACTAAAGGGGATTGAGAAGGCCGTGGTTGGAAAGATCGTTACCTTGTCTTCATGAAAGGTTAACGATTCCGCATGAGCAACCCTATGGAGCGGCTCCTTGAGATAGGTAGTCTGGATAACCATAGATGGAGGCGGCTCCTATCGCTCGAGTAGTCTGGATAATTCGTCAGTAGACGGAGGTGGCACCTTGCGATAGTGGTAGTCTGGATAATCCATGTTAAGCCATGTGATGACACTCTCCTCTAACACTCCTTCTTATGTTGTTACTTTGGAAATCCTCTGGAAGTGGTTCTTTGTCTTGAACTGATGAAACATAGTTGTTTTGAATTGATTTATGGTTTTACCCTATTTGATCTTTGGTGTATTCTTTGGTCTTGTATAAATCTTGTGGATGTTTGAGTTTTGACCTTGTACTCTTATGGTACGGTGATATGATGTTATTGTATTGTATCATTGCGATTCAGAATTGTGATATGGTTTTTAATTCAACTTGATTTGGAAGTGTTTTATGATCTTCCTTTGGTTCCTTGTTTACTAGCTATTGTTTTGATTTATGTGATGAGATTTATGACTCTTGGATGTGGTTGATTATGTCATTTTAATTCTTGAGTGTTATGATACCTTGGTATGTTGTTGAGTCTTGTGGTTCCATGTTTGGATGTTCTTGGTTGAGGTCTCTTTCTTGTTAGCTTCTAGCATGGGGGGTGGGTCTTCGGACTCACATGGTCGGGTGGAACGTGCTATGCACCCCATTGGGTCCCCAGTCGAGGATCGAGAGGTGCGGATTGGTGCTATTGCAGCGACTCCAGAGTTGTATCTATCTTGGAGCCAGTTTTGATACTTGTATTTCTCTAAATATTTGTATCATGGTATCTTGTGTATGGTTTCCATTCATGTTTGGAACACTCTTGTATCATTGTACTGTAATGAAATGTTAAACTTGGTGTGGATATTGACCATGGTAGTTGTTATTCAATGTGTTATGTTAATCATGCATATGTTGTATTTATGTGCAGATGGCTTCTTATCAATGAATTTTTCATGTATGTGTTATATTTGTTATTGTTAATGATTATATCTTTGAATTTTATTCTTTATTGATGTTGTATGGATCTATGTCACGTAATGACTCTTCGTGTACCCCAAGGGATGTATGTGTTAATGAATCTATTTAATTGAAATTCATGATATGACTTGATGTGTATTACATGTATGTTATGTGTATTTAAAAAAAAATTGTGCTGTATTTATTGTGTTAATGTCCTTTGGGGTTCGGTGACGGCGCTATAAACACCTCATAGAATTAATTGGAAATTCAAGCTTCATTGCTTGGTATTCAATATTATTGACAAATAATTTTTGCAAAATACCCATGTAAAATGACTTGCAAATTCCAAAGCACAATATTTTTAAAACCTTAAAATCTATTGTAGAATAGATTCAAGGGTGATGATTCTTACAATAGTCTTATACCAAACCAACACTACAATGGCTCTTTCGACAATGCAAATTAATCAATTTATTTTCTTCCCATACAAACAACAAAACAACGACAATTAATAGTTTGTTATAAGGAGGTTCAAACAAATCATGGAAAAAGAATAGCATGCAACATATTGATACAAGACAAGTAGTCTATGTAACAGTTGTAAGAGGTATTAGGATAATACTTAAGAATCAGATGTATGTTGTTCTTCAGTGATTTCCTAATAGTTCTTTTACAAATTACCTATTTCTCTATAATATTTAGTGCCAAATAATGGAGCTCATATTTAGAATATATATATATAATCCTAACATTATGGTGCGATGGCGCAGGAAGAACTAAATGCATTATTCATTGTTGCAGTGTGGGAAAGTATACTCCAAAATATGCAAGAAAATATATTGATTCAGTTGCATTGTTAAAAGAGCCATTGTGGCATTATGAATATGTTACCCATACTGCATGATAAAATGCTATGTTCTTAACAAAATATCAATGCTATATCATTGAATGCTATGGCTGTATTGTAGCAATTTTCTCACAATGTAGAAAATAATTATACATGCTATTTTAAAATCTTTTTAAAATCGTACTCTACATAAATACAAATAAACATAGTATACAAATCTGTTTAGATATACATATGTATATATAAATTGTTGTTGCATTCTCAAACGAGCCACATTTGTCTTCGTTTGCATATATGGATATGTATATCTGCATGTATGTATATTTTTATATATCAATCAGGGAATTGAATAAATATATATATGTGAACATATGTATCTGTCTATGTTTCAGGGAACTCAATACAATTTTTCTTTTTGTCTATAATATTTAGTACCAAACAAGTATTATTCTAGCACCTCTTATATAATTAATTTATTTTTCTTCAATACCTACTACCAAAAAATGTAGCTCGAATATTATATCAATATGTTTCATGATGTTCTTTTTCCCTCATCTATTTCAAGCTCCCTAGAACAAACTAGTTAGGGTTTCTTATGACAACCGCAAAGCTTCCTACGTGGATACGTTGGCAGTGGTGCAACTAGTTGCCTCAATACGCATAAAAAAATGGCAAGTGTTTTCCCATGTAAGCACTTGATTAAACAAGCCAACTCTTAAATAGACTCATTTGTCTTGTATCAATATGTTTCATGGGTTTTGATCATCTATCATTTATCTCTAATTCTAAAAGTGTTTTCCACAGTTCTTATACAATTTCATTTTATCTAGTAGCTTGAATTTTGAATTTAAAAGCCAAAGTTGTTACATAGATTGCTTGTTTTGTATCAATATCTTTTATGATATTCTTCCCTAGTCCCACAAAAGAAAAATGTGCATGTTATGTATCAGTAGGAAGTCTATGTAACAATTGGCATGTCAATTCAATGACCATTTTACTATATTCTTCGTGAAGATTGCAGCTTTCAGCTTTTAATATCTAGATTTAAACTTACTTCATCCTTCACATTTACTTCGCTATTCAACTCCCATCATACAACAATGATAGAATGCATTGACCGCGGTAATTTGTCTAGATATATACATATATATAAATATATAAATGTATACATATGTATATATTATGCTAATTCTTTACCACAATATCTCTTTTCCATCAACTTGTCAAACCAAAAAGAAGCACTACAATATTACAGAACTTGTTTCAAAACACTTTCCCTTCCCCAAGTTTGTTATTATGTGGTATATGATAAGAGTCCATAAGATTTTGCATGGACCTTACTTGTTTTTTTTGCTCAAGGGTTTGGCTAGAGCCCACGAGGCTTCATGATGCCAATACATGGTTGGGAGGAGAATGAGCGTGGGTTTATGTGATTATGGATGGAAACCGAACACTGTTGTCATGTGCTTCTGAGAGGACAAAAATTTTGTTGATTGCATCACTTTGTTTATCCCCAGAAGCACATGATAGTGGTGTATGTTTTTCCATTCAACTAAACCATTTACAATGTCCTGGTTGGCCTGGTTTTCTTTTTGTACATGACTATATTTTTTTTCCTTTCTGGTTATTGGTTGTTAGATGTGCCCATGTTTTGCAAACACCTTTTAAGATATACATCTTAGCCATACAATGCAAATACAAGCACTTGCAAAAAAAAATCTATACCAATATATATGTTTTAGAAGTTAGATGCACTTTTTTGTTATTATACACTCTTCTATATATTCCATCTATGCATGTTCCTCTAGACATCTTCAAATCCCATGATGCCAATTCTTTATTGGGAAACATAATTTTTTCAACTTCTCATACCAAAAAAAAGACTACAATATTAGAGATCTTGTTTGAAAGCACCTGTTTTCGCCAAGTTTGTCATTTTGTGATATATTATGAGAGTCCCTAAGATTTTTTGTGCACCTCACTTGTTTTTCTTACTCGAGGGTTTGGCTAGAGCTCATGACGCTTCATTATGCCAATATGGTAGGGAGGAAAAAAAGCATGGGTTTAGTGTTTTTTCCTTCCACCACATATTTGTTGTTGCTTATATACATGGACATAGAAATTCTCACATACACTTGTCTACCAAAAACATACTCTATTATAACCATTGCATTTTTCATTGTTTCCACATCTCTCTTTTCAACTTCTCCAATAGATTACTTATAGATAATTTTTTACCAACATGCCATGTATTCAAATTGTTCCATTTTATCTCTTGATATTTACAATAGATAGTGTTAACCTCTTTAAATATATATGTATATTATTTCATTTATATTGTTGCACATATATAATAGGCATTCAACAAAATTAGTGTATTGTACACTATCTATTTCAAATTCTTTGATGCTCCTACTACTCAATCCAATGCAGCTAACATGATCAACAATGTATGTAAGTACAAAACTTTCCCACTCTCAATAGAAAGATTTGGTTACCTAATTGTAAAAATTATTGATTATTTTTAGCTTCACATTGTATATATTAATTTTACACATACTTTTTATTGTTCCTTTTTTTTCCTTGCTTGTGCACTAACATACCCTTGTATTTCATTTGTAGGAACTAGGTTTAAGCATGTAAGAGGATTCAAAAACTAGGATACCTTTTTCCCTTAAAGTTACAACATCAAAGAAAACAAAACAATATCAGATATTATATATGAAAATACCAGAGTTTTCCCAAGTTTTTTATTGTGTAATGTATGATGAAACTCCATGAAATCTCCCATGTCCGTTTCATCCTTTTTTACTCAAGGGTCTAGCTAGAGTCCATGGGCTTCATGATGCCAATATGGTAGGGAGGAAAACGAGCGTGGCTTTTGTGGTTTTACTTTTAACGCCATATATTTGTTGTTACATAGATTTATGTGTACACAAATCCTTGTGTAAATTGAGCTTCAACAAACATACTCTATAATAACATGTTGTCCATGTCATAGCAAGTCGTAGGGAAGCAAAAATATGTTTCTCATGTCATACTCTATAATAACATGTTTCTCATGTTACCTCAAAACAAGGCATACCTTCTAATTCAATTATTCTAACAATGCAAAATATGTGTGTCATTTCATTGCATTCTTCTTCTAACCCCTAAATCACAAGCGAAAAAAATGTTTTTATTCCCAAAATTATTGAGTAGATACTACTTATCAAATCTTTCTTTTAAAAAAAATTCATTTGTGATGAGCATTATAACTAATATTAAAAAACAATGACTTTCTTAAAGAATACTTTTTTATTAAATAATCTCCCATGCATTGCATTATCTAAAGATAATTAAATAATAATCAATAAATTCATACATTAACCTAGACAAAAATGTAAAAGATCAATTTCCTCTTTTATGCAAATGGTTGTTAGTCTTGCAATGCATTGCCTTATCTTAAGATAATTAAATAATAATTAATCGATTGATTGATTAACCTAGACAAAAACATTAAATATAGATGTGCATCTAGGCGTAGCAACTATTAGACTAAAATACATATAAAATTATATCATATCTTAAATTTTGGAGAGAAATTATTCTATTAACAAAACTAATTATTTGAAAATTTAAATTGTATTTAAAATCATTCTCCTAATATTATTAATTAAATTCATTTAAAAATAATTATTGTAATTAAAATTATTGATGATTAATTGCTTGAGATTGCAATTAATGCACACATTCCAAATAATGAAGAAGACCTACAATTTTATTTTACATTTCCATAATCAATTTGCAATTAAAAATAATGGATGTGGAAACACAAAAATCAATCACCTGTTTTATGCAATTGTTAAACAATAAACAAGTGGAATATAACATGGGGTTTAAAATGTTATACAATGCTCCAATTAAATGTACAAATATAAAATAATTTCTTCACCAAATTTAAGTGCTTTATAACATCTTCAAGTAATGTAAGTCAAATTCATATCTTTTACTGCACACATAGCTTTTCTTTAATTGATCTATCCATCTAATTATTCATATAAATATACAAATTGATTTTCGAACATCTTTGTTCATTACAATGTACTTGAAAAATCTTATCCTCGTTCACCTCCTACTATAAACTAAGCTCGCTTTATTCCGTATTGAATTATTAACATGCTTTCCCTTTTTTGACTCATTCAAACAATTGCAATAATTCTCAATATTTATACTTTACATTGCATTACAAAAACAAGTTTATTCCTCCCTTCCCACTAAATAGCCATTTGTGGTGGACCCCTATCGACTGATCGTTGCATGCTTGTGCATGCAATTTCTAGTTGATTATTATTTGTTATATAATGACCTTGGAAAATCTTATTTCTCTATAAACTATTCTCTATTAATCTTATAATAATAGTGCTTAGTGGAGATATTCTTCAAATAAATTAAAAATGTTTAGGTTGAAAATGGATGACAAGTGCTAAGGGTGGTTTCTATCTATGAGCTTGTGAATAAATTATGATGTATTTACTCATAAATGTATACTAGAGGCATTGCATATACCAAATGCCACAATTTTTTTTGGTTTTACAAGGTTTATTTATTAGAATATAATACTAATTATTTTGAAATATAATTAAATATGTACCATTGATATATATGATATGAATTTAAATATAAGAAATTGTGATTTTCATGTTTCAATAATCCAAATTTGTTTTGAATTTAATTTCATTACTCATTATTCTAACTTTAAATAAAAATAAATGTTAATTAAAGATTTGATATATTCAAATCAATGAACCCAACATATAAATAATATCTCAATTTTGTTTAAGTAACACTTTCTCATATATTGAACTTAATAAGAAAATCATTTTTAATCAATTAATCTATTTTTAGGAAAAGTTGTCTTACCATTTCTTAAATACCAAAATTTTAATTATATACACAAATAGATTACCATTATATATTTAAAATAATATATGAATATACATATATTTAGCCGATAGGCTATTTTGTTTG
>VDFB02189052.1:0-18091 GCA_007258455.2 Sequoia sempervirens | reverse complement strand
AATGGATGATTGAACTTGCATCTTCAAAGAAGCTCACCCTCTTGACTCACAACTCTGATAGCAGGTAAAGCCATAGGATGACACCCAACAATTCCTTATAAAATATTGTGTAGTCTTTTGCTATCTTTTTTGAGGTTTTAAATGGCAAGTGTTATTCCAACCATCACCAGTACACAAAAACCATACAACAATTAGTGTTGATGCCAACCAATGTTTAATTTCGTTGGCCTTCTCTATCGGCATGCCAAGATTCCAACCAAAATTTAATTTCACTAGCCTTCTCTATCGATGCACCAAACACTTTTAATATAAAAAAAAAAAAAAATCTGCCACCTTTTTTCTGGCCAAGAGCCGAACACTGGAAGGGCTTAAAATTGGGAAGGATGACGAAAATTCTAGCTAATGTCCACACAATAAGCCTATTGGATACCAAGAAAGAAAGATAATGATAACAAGGTTCATACTCATTGAACTTTAAAAATTACTGAACTAACAATAATTCAGTTATTAATTTTATATGATAACCAAGTTTAAGATGCTATATAACAACATAGAATATTTAGATTCTTTTCTTAATTGTTACATAGATCTTAATGTAATTAATTACATACAGTGAATTACTTATACCATCAAATATACTAAAGAATTTTTACTTGAACAACCATGCAAAACTATTAAAAATGGCTATGTAAGCTTCCGGGAAATAGAAAGAAATGTTTATTAATGGCACTGAAAGCTCAATCTTTGCTTAAACAACAATAATTGTTTGTTGTGGACACAACCTTCAATTCATGCAAAAATTAAGATACAACATTTTCTAATTGAAACACTTCCAGGACTATTATGCATTAAACATAGCATTAACAATTTAAATGCCTTGGGGACAAATATGCATCAACTATACATTAGAATATGCATTAGAATATAAAGAACATAAAGAATATAAAACGTTGTTAATTTGTAATGCTACAGATGTATACATTAACTATGCTTACTAGTTTTCTACATCGGCTGATTAAAGATGAATAAAAAATAATGAGACAATTGCAACCATAAGAAATAGGAACAAACACATCAGTGCATGATATTATTATTCTAGAGATAAAAGAAGAACTAGGAACCAATACATACGTTCAAAATATATATAAACTTTCCATACTTAAATGAAAATGCTATTGTAGCATGACATTATAAATGATTTGTTACAGTCATTCGATGTAATGAAATCATAAATGAGCAGTTCCACTTTTCCGAATGAAATAGGGAAAGTAGACAATCTTAAAGATTGATAGTGAAGATAAAGACGAATAAGGATCAGTTGTGGCCTGCACTATTTCTAAATGACTTCAACCAAACAATACACATTCATTATTCACAATTTCATACTCAGAAAACTCACAAGGGAAATTTGACTGTTACGGTTGTGGCGGGCTTATATCTCAAGGAAATTAGATATTTCTACACACAAATCATTAATAAATGTAGCTTAGATGCAACACAAGTATACTACATTTTAACATGAAAAATACTGCTCTAGGAAAATTCACCGCATGTATACTGCATTTTAACATGAAAACTAGGAAAATTCACCGTCAGCAATTCACAACGGAAAATTCATCGTGAACAATTTAGTGCAGGAAAATTCACCTCCATGACAAATTCACCTTAAGTAAAATTCACCACTAGCAATTCACTATCATGGAAAATTAACAGTATTAAAAATTTCAAAGTATTTGAAATATATATTAAAAAATATTAATTAATTTTCTACCGCTGTGGATTGTTGGAGGTGAATTTTATTTGTGATAAATTTTTCATGATGGTGAATTTTTCATCAGTAAATTGTTGGCAGTGAATTTTTATCCATGAATTTACATATGTCAAAAAATACTTGGGCAAACGTGAATGCAGTCACTTATACAGACAGGCATAGAAGAGAATTTTCATTTGCTAATTTTAAACGACAATGTATAAGTACTGGTCACACGATATAATCGTTGAGAGAAATGAAATAGGAAGGAGCTAGTCGTGGTCTGTGGTGGTCGCTTCCAACCACAGTCAGCTTGCAAACAAGAAAACAGTCGTTATTACTTGGTAACCTTCCCAGTATTAACATTTACCTAAGCATTATCTATGGGACCACTTCATATCTCATAAAAGAATTGAACCATAGCTTGAAAGAAAAGTAATTCAAGAAGATTGCCATGATATTAGCATCAGATAAAGGACGTGGCTAATCTCTCAACAAAGCGCACCTATGTACATACAAAAACGCATAAAACCATACATAGAAACATACATGACTTGACGTGAGTGCTGGGTCGAACTCAATTTGTAGGAAGAAGTCACGAGAAGCAAGCAGAAGTCATAGTAGGCAAACAGACGCAAACGCCACACCAAAGATTTCAACCCCTCACAGTTGTGTGCAGTAAACACTTGAAGCCCTATTAGATCCAACGAGGAGATTTGGTGTTGGTACTGATGATCTAATGTTTTCTCTGCTCAATCAAGTGAAACTATGGGGGATGTTCTCACTGGTCAACTACAATAGATTATGCTATCTCTAAGCCTATATAAGCAGGCATTACACAATATATTTCCCTAACTCGCCTGTGTTGGACGTTGGAACTCTCACCAAAATTTGAAAAGGGTAGATTAGGGTACACAGAATGTCCATTTCTCTCTCAGATTATCTAATTTTTATTGTTGTGGTATAAGGAGCAGTGGAATGATTTAAGAATCTATACTCTTAGAGGTATTGCTCAGAATAGAAAGTTTCACCTCTCGGGAGCTCAGACGTAGAAAGCACCTACATTACCAATTTGGTTCACCACTCTCTCAAAACTAATCCACATATTTAGTACAATCATTGTACAACAATTTTGAATATACACAAGTTGGAAGCCCAATTTGCTTGATGTCAGTCATTCATGCTTTATTTGTGATGACATAATTGGTAGCTCAAGTTACATGTAGCACTTGTCATATTTGAGGAACTTCTCCTCTCTTCTTCTCCAGTATAGGTTAAATTCACTATTTTGGGTTTTGAGGAACTTTTCCCGTCTTTTCCATTTGAGTTTAAATTCATTCTATTGGGTTTTATTTTCAGTTTATCTTCATAGCAATCTATTTTTATTTGTATACACTCAAATAGTCCAATAGTCTAATTCTGATTAATTAACATCACTTCTTCCTGGAGCATTTCTGGACTAACCAATTAATTAAATAATCTTTAGTATTTAGTTAAATTCATCAATTTATACTATTAATCAAGTAATTAAATATATTAGATTAATTCACTTCCTGCTCACTAATGTTCACTACATTTAATTAAATAAATCAAAATATTTAATTAAAACCCTAAAGTCCTCTCATTTGATTAAATAAATCAAATTATTTAAATCAAATGTCATAAATCCCGTAACACACTAGAGTTGATTTAATTTTGAATTAATTAATCCTAATCTTCTTTTAATCCTCATTGCCTATTTTTCTAATTTTTTACTCAACTTTAGTCAACTATACCCATGATCAACTAATCAACTTGTACATGAAAATCATTTCTTCTAATGAACTAAATAACCTATTTTCTTCACAATGGCATATTCTTAGGAATATTTCTCTCAACCACGCATTCATAAATTTCTCTCGAAAAAGTTTTTTAAAACCTCTTACAAAGGTCTTAAATACTCTTACAAGAGCCAACTTTGCCTTAAATGGCCTCTTACATGCCATCTTGTCCTTCTTACATCTCAACCATATTCATTCAATTCCCTTACATCCTCTTAAAAATCCACCTACATTCCCTAAATTGTTCACATCTTGCAAAATGTGTTCCACACACATCCCCATGACTTTCATTAGCCTTCTGACAAGTGTCACAATGCTAGTAGCTCTCATCTTAGTCCCACATTCACCAAACTCATATGTTCTTCAACCGTTCACTCCTATAAGTAGAGGCCTCTTCTCCTTGAAATGGATCTATCACTTAACACATTGTCACTCTAATAATTTGCTTGCTCAATCACTTACTTTTTCATGTCATTTTAACTTGGATTTTTCCATTTCTTTGCATCAAAGTCATTTTCACATCAAGGGATCAATAGCTTATCATAAGGGATTAGGAAAGGACCACTTTCCACATCAAAGTGGCACCAATCCCCCCATGGGATGATGGCTTGAGTAGTTTAGAATAGGATTTCATATTCATTTGCTTGTTGTTTCATGATAGTTTGATAATGTTTTCATCTTGTTTCCATGCTCAACAATTTCATGGGGAATGTATTACTTAACTTGATTAAAATGACTAATATTCTCATATTTTTCCATGTTTGAGTATAGTGTAGATTTGTGATGCAGAGGTAGGGGGAGACCAAATTAAAATGTATTCAAACTCTGAAAAGCACAATTTTCCTTAACAGAAACTTGCTCCAACTAGCCAAACCACAAAACCTCATTTTAAGCCAATTTGAGGAGGGTTTAATGAAAATATGGGTCCTAGGACTTATCATAACATTCCAATGCCTCAAACCTTCATAAAATGACCTTCAAAAACTCAAAACACTATCACATATACAGTTCCAATCATATTTCTCGAAAACCTTACTTTAGTTCCTCAATTTCACATGGAAAACTCATGAAAACACCCCAGAGCATCACCCTAAGACCATAAAAATTGCATTTCCTACCTCCCAAACCATTGGTACATATAAAATACCATGAAAAAAGTCATTCCACTGAGTTACAGTGCTGGACAGCAGGTGGAATGGCTATAACATCACTTTTACACCAATCAAACCCTCAAATAAGTTACAAATAGGCAGTCCCAAAAAAATGAAGAGATCTCCCTCAAAACTCAATATTAGAACCTCTAATTGGATTAAAATGAAAGTTATTCAAGCCCCTACAAGATGATATAATTCTCAGAGCATATGGTGGTGGTACAGATCTGTACAATGCTTACAAAGTTTAGGAAAATAGGAAAAACATGGGGTTCGAGACCACCCGGTAGTAAAATGAGGATATCTCACTCGATTCTCAATGGAATAACACCATTCCAATGCCAAAAGAAATTTAATTCAATTATATATCCATCCATTGTTGGATTGGAGTGTGGAACAATACGTACAGGTCATACAATGCATGGGATCAACAATATCTTAATGGAAAACACAAAAAACAACAAACTTCTTATTAGAAACTCATTCCAAACTTCTTCAACAGCCTCCCCTATGAGATATTACAACAATATATCATGATACCACATTAAAAATACCTCTTGGTGTGTTCAACTATGATAACCACCCTTTAATTAGATTCTAAGATGACAATTTTACCAATTTTCCTCTTAATCACTATCCCATTACAACTTGATCAACTTGATTTTGCAAATACCACCAAACTGACCTATTAAGCCCTCCAATACATTGAAAATGGTCATTGAGACCTTATTTAACATGGAATAAGACCCTACTCCCCATATCCCTTAAAACTTATGATTTCACATGGTTTTTGCATTATGAATCAAACTGACAAATTCAACTAAATGATTCAAAACCCTTTCAAATTACATTATGATTGGTCCTTTAGACCTTATTAAGCATAAATGAACAAAAGAAAAACCTAGGTATCAACTTAGACTTCACAAGGTGTAGGTGCTCTTGCACCATACACCCTCCCATAAAAAGGACTCTTGCCCCAAGAGTGGAAACTTGTTCTTGGCCTTCTCATTACTGCTTCAAGCATCTTCAGACCTGGTACTGATCTCTTGAGTCGTGGATAAAAATTTGGTGTTGTTCTAGGCCTTAGAGCTGCAGATAATCAAACATTAGAATCATATAAACCTGCTCTCTTCCTTGCTCCACCCATACATGGATAGCTCCTCACCATTCCTTGCACATTCTGCCTTACTAGTTATGTGCCTCTGCTTAATTTGTTCTTTTTGTAATGCCCCTAGACCTGCCATGTCACCATCCTCTTGTACCCCTGCACTAACAAATTTATCTCCTTTGCATTACCAAATTTTACTTGTCTTGCAGCAACCTTCATAGTAATGGGACACACCATGGTCCCAACAACAATTTCACCCTGTCCTTCATACTCCTTTGCACACTTAGCACTTACCTTGATGAAATCAGACTTAGGCTTGAGTTCTCTCTCTACCCCTTGCAAAAAAACAACTCCCTACTGTCTGGACATCATTTGTAGGTGCCCTCCCTACTATCACAACACCACCAATCTATTCTAAACCTGCAACCATATCAGACTTATTGTCCTCAGGCTTTAAAGGCTCCTTTCCAAACAACACTACCTTAGACTTACTCTTATCCCTTACACTTGTTTTCAAGGGAAGCAACTTAAAATTTTTTTCCTCCTTCTTGATGGTGTATGTGTTCTCCCAACCATCATATATGGACCTCTTATCAAATCACCAAAGCCTCCCTAAGAGCACATGACAACAATCCATTGGCAAAATATCACATAGAACCCTATCCTTATACTCTCTAATCTGAAAATCAACATATGCTTTCTCCTTTACCACCAAAGTTTGATTATCATTGACCCAAGAAACTCTATAAGGTGATTCATGAGGTAACTTTTCCAAACTCAACTTATCCACCATCTCCCCAGACACTAGATTATCTTGAGAACCAGAATCAATGACAACTTGACACACTTTACCTTTGCTTTTGCATGTAGTTCTTATTAGGCTCCTTCTTTGACTCGAATCTTCCAACTTAGATGCTTGCAACACAGTTATCCTTATCAGAGTGCCTCTCCTTCTTTTGATGTAAGGTTGACTATTAGGTGAAGTCCCACTCTCTTCATCTTCATGCACTAGTTGATTCCTCCTTTCTCCACCATAAGAGCTTGAGCCTTAATTTTTAGGGCATTTAAAGGTTGGATGTCGAGGTTGTTTACAAGTATAGCATCTCCCTGAGAACTGGTAGGAACCTCTTCCTCCACTAGATCTACCACTTGAACCTCTCCAGCCACCTCTAGAATTAGATTGCTCTTGGCCTTTCATGGCATCCTCTTGATTATCATTGGTTGGCTTTGAACTAGACATGAATCCTCTTCCTCTTGATGCACCACCTCTACCTCTTACTGCTTTGTCTTACCATCTCTTCAATTTCTCCTCCACCCTGATAGCCATTTGATAACAATCCTCTACACTCCTAGGGTTATCCAACACAAATTCATCTTGTACATTAAGCCTTCAACCACCAACATACCGAGCAATCTTTTCATCTTCATTCTCATGATGACCAGATCTTAAACTTAGTTTATAAAACTCCTCGGTATAAGACTTAATATCCATTTCCCTTTGTCTTAAGTTTTGTAATCTCTTAAACATTTGAACTTGGTGGTCTTTGGGTAAGAATTTACCTTTCAATTTTGATATCATCTTGTCCCATGATGTGATCTTAGACTTTCCTTGTTTCCTCCTCTCAGACTGAAAGTAATCCCACCATACCAAAGCATGACCCTGCAACTTAGTCTTTGCAATCCTTACTCTTTGCTCCTCAGGAACTTCTTCACATTCAAAATGGTTATCTAATGCAGCAATCCAATCAAGTAGTTCTTCATCATTTAGACTACCACCATATTTAGAAACATCAAGTTTTACCTTAGGCTTGTCACCTTTCACTGCCTTCAACAACTTTGCCATTTTTTGGTCTTCTGGATCAAGTTCTTCTTCCATGTCTTCAAACTCCTCATCTTCCTCTTCTTCTGTCTCACTCTCTTTAGCATCTCTTCTCTTCTTTTTTTCTAGGGCTATGACTCTCTCTTCCAACTCTTTGAGTTCTCTTGCATGCCTTTCCTTCATCTCCCTCATCTCTTTAGCCATATCTTTGGTCTTTGGAGGCATCTTGTCAACCTTGCCTTTTCTTCAACATGCAAAATGCAAACCAAAACCTACTCCCTGCTCTGATACCACTATGATGTAGAGGTGGGGGGAGATCAAATTAAAATGTATTCAAACTCCCAAAAACACAATTTTCCTCAAGGGAAACTTGCTCCAACTAGCCAAACCACAAAACCTCATTTTAAGCCAATTTGAGGAGGGTTTAATGAAAATATGGGTCGTATGACTTATCATAACATTCCAATGCCTCAAAAGTTCATAAAATGAGCTTGAAAAACTCAAAACACTATCACATATATAGTTCCAATCATATTTTTCCAAAACCTTACTTTAGTTCCTCAATTTCACATGGAAAACTCATGAAAACAACCTAGGGCATCACCCTAAAACAATAAAAATTGCATTTCCTACCTCCCAAACCATTGGTAAATATAAAATACCATGAAACAAGTGATTCCACTGAGTACAGGGCTGGACAACAAGTGGAATGGCTATAACATCACTTTTACACCAATCAAACCCTCAAATTAGTTAGAAACATGCAGTCCCAGAAAAATAAAGAGATCTCCCTCAAAACCCAATAGTAGAACCTTTAATTGGATTAAAATGAAAGATATTTCAAGCCCCTACAAGATGATATAATTCTCAGAGCATATGGTGGTGGTACAGATCTGTACAATGCTTGCAAAGTTTAGGAAAACAGGAAAAACATGGGGTTTAAGACCACCCAGTAGTAAAATGAGGATATCTCACTCGATTATAAATGAAATAACACCATTCCAACTCCAAAAGAAAGGTAATTTAATTATCTATCCATCCATTATAGGCTTGTAGTGTGTAACAATATGTATAGGTCGTACAATGCACAGGATCAACAATTTCTTAATGGAAAACAAAAAAAATAGCAAACTTCTTATTAGAAACTCATTCAAAACTTCTTCAACAACCTCCCCTATGAGATATTACAACAATATATCATGATACCACTTTCAAACTACCTCTTGGGGTGTTCAACTACCATAACCACCCTCTAATTAGATTCTAAGATGACAATTTTGCCAATTTTCCTCTTAATCACTATCTCATTACAACTTGATCAACTTGATTTTGCAAATACCACCTAACTGACCTATTAAGCCCTCCAATACATTGAAAATGGTCATTGAGACCTTATTTATCATGGAATAAGACCCTAATCCCCATATCCCTTAAAAATAATGATTTCACATGGCTTTTGCATTATGAATCAAACTGACAAATTCAACTAAATGATTCAAAACCCTTTCAAATTACATTATGACTAGTCCTTTAGACCTTATTAAGCATAAATGAACAAAATACACACCTAGGTATCAACTTAGACTTCACAAGGTGTAGGTGCTCCTGCACCATACACCCCCCCATAAAAAGGACTCTTTCCCGAAGAGTGGAAACTTGTTCTTGGCCTTCTCATTGCTGCTTCAAGCATCTTAAGACCTGGTACTGATCTCTTGAGTCGTGGATCAAAATTTGGTGTTGTTCTAGGCCTTAGAGCTAGAGACAAACAAACATTAGAATCATATAAATCTGCTCTCTTCCTTGCTCCACCCATACATGGATAGCTCCTCACCATTCCTTGCACATTCTGCCTTACTAGTTCTATGCCTCTGCTTAATTTGTTCTTTTTGTAATGCCCCTAGACCTGCCATGTCACCATCCTCTTGTACCCCTACACTAACAACTTTATCCTCTTTTGCATTACCAAATTTCACTTGTCTTGCAGCAACCTTCATAGTAATGGGACACACCATGGTCCCAACAACAATTTCACCCTGTCCTTCATACTCCTTTGCACACTTAGTACTTACCTTGATCAAATTAGACTTAGGCTTGAGTTGTCTCTCTACCCCTTGCAAAAAAAAACTCCCTACTGTCTTAACATCATTTGTATGTGCCTTCCATGCTATCACAACACCACCAATCTATTCTAAACCTGCAACCATATCAGACTTACTGTCCTCAGGCCTTAAAGGCTCCTTTCCAAACAACACTACCTTAGACTCACTCTTATCCCTTACACTTGTTTTCAATGGAAGCAAATTAAAATTTTTGTCCTCCTTCTTGATGGTGTATGTGTTCTCCCAACCATCATATATAGACCTCTTATCAAATCCCCAAGGCCTCCCTAAGAGCACATGAGAACAATCCATTGGCAAAATATCACATAGAACCTTTATACTCTCCAATCTGAAAATCAACATATGATTTCTCTTTTACCACCAAAGTTTGATTATCATTGACCCAAGAAACTCTATAAGGTGATTAATGAGGTAAATTTAACAAACTCAACTTATCCACCATCTTCCTAGACACTAGATTATCTTGAGAACCAAAATCAATGACAACTTGACGCAGTTTACCTTTGCTTTTGCATGTAGTTTTGAATAGGCTCCTTCTTTGACTTGAATCTTCCTTATTGGATGCTTACAACACAGTTCTCCTTATCATGAGTGCCTCTCCTTCTTCTGATGTAAGGTTGAATATAGATGAAGTCCCACTCTCTTCATCTTCATGCACTAGTTGATTCCTCCTTTCTCCACCATAAGAGCTTGAGCCTTGCTTTTTAGGGCATTTAAAGGTTGGAATTCAAGGTTGGTTACAAGTATAACATCTCCCTGAGAACTGGTAGGAACCTCTTCCTCCACTAGATCTACCTCTTGAACCTCTCCAGCCACCTCTAGAATCAAATTGTTCTTGGCCTTTCATGGCATCCTCTTGATTATCATTGGTTGGCTTTGAACTAGACATGAATCCTTTTCCTCTTGATGCACCACCTCTACCTCTTACTACTTTGTCTTTCCTTCTCTTCAATTTCTCCTCCACCCTGATAGCCATTTGATAACAATCCTCTACACTCCTAGGGTTAGCCAAAACCAATTCATCTTGTACATTAAGCCTTAAACCACCAACATACCTAGCAATCTTTTCATCTTCATTCTCATGATGACCAGATCTTAAACTTAGTTTATAAAACTCCTCGGTATAAGACTTAATATCCATTTCCCTTTGTCTTAAGTTTTGTAATCTCTTAAACATTTGAACTTGGTGGTCTTTGGGTAAGAATTTACCTTTCAATTTTGATATCATCTTGTCCCATGATGTGATCTTAGACTTTCCTTGTTTCCTCCTCTCAGATTGAAAGTAATCCCACCATACCAAAGCATGACCTTGCAACTTAGTCTTTGCAATCCTTACTCTTTGCTCCTCAGGAACTTCTTCACATTCAAAATGGTTATCTAATGCAGCAATCCAATCAAGTAGTACTTCATCATTTAGACTACCACCATATTTAGAAACACCAAGTTTTACCTTAGGCTTTTCACCTTTCACTGCCTTCAACAACTTTGGCATTCTTTGGTCTTCTAGATCAAGTTCTTCTTCCATGTCTTTAAACTCCTCATCTTCCTCTTCTTCTGTCTCACTCCCTTCAGCATCTCTTCTCTTGTTTGTTTCTAGGGCTATCACTCTCTTTTCCAACTCTTCGAGTTCTCTTGCATGCCTTTCCTTCATCTCCCTCATCTCTTTAGCCATATCTTTGGTCTTTGGAGGCATCCTGTCAACCTTGGCTTTTCTTCAACCTGCAAAATGCAAACCAAAACCTACTCCCTGCTCTGATACCACTATGATGCAGAGGTGGGGGGAGATCAAATTAAAATGTATTCAGACTCCCAAAAACACAATTTTCCTCAAGGGAAACTTGCTCCAACTAGCCAAACCACAAAACCTCATTTTAAGCCAATTTGAGGAGGGTTTAATGAAAATATGGGTCCTAAAACTTATCATAACATTCCAATGCCTCATACCTTCATAAAATGACTTTCAAAACTCAAAACACTATCACATATATAGTTCCGATCATATTTTTCCAAAACCTTACTTTAGTTCCTCAATTTCACATGGAAAACTCATGAAAACAGCCTAGGGCATCACCCTAAAACCATAAAAATTGCATTTCCTACCTCCCAAACCATTGGTACATATAAAATACCATGAAAAAAGTCATTCCACTGAGTTACAGGGCTGGACAACAGGTGGAATGGCTATAACATCACTTTTACACCAATCAAACCCTCAAATTAGTTAGAAACAGGCAGTCCCAGAAAAAATGAAGAGATCTCCCTCATAACTCAATATTAGAACATCTAATTGGATTAAAATAAAAGCTATTAAATTCCCCTACAAGATGATATAATTCTTAGAGCATATGCTGGTGGTACAGATCCGTACAATGCTTGCAAATTTTAGGAAAATAGGAAAAACGTGGGGTTTGAGACCACCCGATAGTAAAATGAGGATATCTCACTCGATTCTCAATGAAATAACACCATTCCAATGCCAAAAGAAAGGTAATTCAATTATATATCCATCCATTATAGCCTTGGAGTGTGGAACAATATGTACAAGTCATACAATGCACGGGATCAGAAATTTCTTAATGGAAAACACAAAAAACAGCAAACATCTTATTAGAAACTCATTCCAAACTTCTTCAACAGCCTCCCCTTCGAGATATTACAACAATATATCATGATACCAGATTAAAACTACCTCTTGGGGCATTCAACTACCATAACCAACCTTTAATTAGATTCTAAGATGACAATTTTGCCAATTTTCCTCTTAATCACTATCCCATTACAACTTGATCAACTTGATTTTGCAAATACCACCTAACTGACCTATTAATCCCTCCAATACATTGAAAATGGTCATTGAGACCTTATTTAACATGGAATAAGACCCTACTCCCCATATCCCTTAAAACTCATGATTTCACATGGCTTTTGCATTAGGAATCAAACTGACAAATTCAACTAAATGATTCAAAACCCTTTCAAATTACATTATGACTGGTCCTTTAGACCTTACTAAGCACAAATGAACAAAAGACACACCTAGGTGTCAACTTAGACTTCACAAGGTGTAGGTGCTCTTGCACCAATTTGGCATTCACATTTTGGCGCCCACCATTTTAATTTGTGTTAGTCATAGGTATAGTTTTAGGAGAAACCCAATTGATCATTTGATTGAAATATGAGAATATAAAGCCTTTGTTTCTATTCATATCGATTAATACATTATATAGGAATGTAAAGTATTTGTTGTTGTTCATATTAAATTCAAGCTTTGGGTGCTCCATTACTTTTACTCTTACTATGGAAATCATTGTTGGAGTGACATCTTTCTTGAGGTGATATTTTTATTTTTTTGGCTTAATTTACGTTAATCACAACTATAGTTTTAGCAGAAACTCAATTGATCATTCGATTGAAATATAAGAATATTATCTTTGAATCCCTATTTAATATTGATCAATGCATTAGATAGGAATATAGTCTTTGTTTTTGTTCATATTAACTTTAAGCTTTGGGTGCTTAGTTACTTTTACTCTTACTATGGAAATCTTTGCTGAAGCGACATCTTTCTTGAGGTAGAATTTTTATTTTTTTGCCTTAATTTGCATTAATCACAGCTACAATTTTAGAAAAAATCTAATTGATCTTTTGATTGAAATATGAAAATATTATTTTTGAATCCCTATTTAATATCAATTAATGCATTAGATAGGAATGTAAATTCTTTGTTTTTGTTCATATTAACTTCAAGTTTTGGGTGCTCAGTTGCTTTTACTCTTACTATGGAAATATTTTATAGAACAACATCTTTCTTAAGGTAGGATTTTTTTTTTTTTGGCTTACTTTACATTAATCACAACTATAGTTTTACCAAAAACCTAATTAATCATTTTGGAGGTGGGCTTTTTCAAAAAAATTGGCTTAATTTGCATTAATCACAACTACAATTTTAGTAGAAACCCAATTGATCATTCAATTGACATTTAAAATATCAATTAATGCATTACATATGAATGTAAAGATTTTGTTTTTATTCATATTAACTTCAAGCTTTGAGAACTCAATTACTTTTACTCTTACTGTGGAAATGTTTCATGGACCAACATCTTTTTTGAGATTTCTTGAATATGATGGAGTAGGAAAGTGAAAAAATCCAATAAAATAACAAGCAGATTTGAGTTTGAGAATTGGGCATTGGAATTGAAAAAGTATTTTTAAATGCCCTTTGTAATAGCTTAGGGAATCCATTGCTACTTTATTTTTCCTTTTTTAGGACCAACTAACTTTATTTTGGGTTTAAAATTAATCATAGAATTGATCTTTTTCAAATCTGTTAAAATTAAACTCTCACTTACTATTCATTTCTATCTTGAGTAAAACTGAACAAAACAACTTCACACTTAGTTTGGTGCTTAAAATGAATTCGCTATTGCTTTGAAGGTTAAAACGAACAAGTGTTTGAGTGAGTGATCTTTTTTTGACACACTTCAAGTGCATACCCTCTCCCCTTATACTTCGTGCAATCTTGGGTGAAGAGAAAGACTCAAAAGTGTTAACTTTTCTTGGTGTTGAGTCATCTTTAGAGCGTCTGCCTCCCAAATTGTGAGAGCGAACAACCCAAAGTAGTGTTTTCATTTCAACCCACTATATAAATGAATCAGTTGTGACTAAAGTCATCAACCAGCTGGTGTTGTTGTCCTATACCGACAAGTGCCACCCCTAGTATCTATGTGATATGTTAAAATCCTTTCTTAGAAAGGGATTAGGAGGCCTCTTACTGATTTCCTATCTTGAAATATTGTAATTAAGAACCTTGCTATAGTAACCAACCAGTCCATTCAATGAGTTTATTGAAGTGGTGCGTTAGAACTTAGCTTCCAAGAAGTTATTTGCCTTGTCCGATTTTGGTTAAGGTGTATAGGTTAATGTATAGGACCAAATTTGCACCTCTTAGAAAAATTCCCCTTTCACATACCTTCACCTTAGAAAATCAAGTCCAAAGGGAAATTCCAGATCACCCAGCTGCCTTCCTTCCACTTGGTGTCTGTCTCTTGCATCAGTCAAAGAATATTTGTTGGGGACATGCATGCGATGTGAAGACATTAGCATGATGTGCTTACATCCTTGATGGATTCTTGTGTCTAAAGATGGAAAAGAAATTATACTTTCGATTGAGAATGATTTGTAGCATCCCTTCGACCAAACAACCCCAAAAATTGTATATTCTTCCTCACTTCTCCTTCAAATTCATCATATTCATCTCATTTCATCCCTTCACAAGCTCTTGCAATTTCTCAAGCATTCTCAAGCACTTCAACTTCATTATATTTTATTCTTCACTCTTTAGCAGCACTTCAACACTCCATAGCAACAACAACACTCCATCAACTCTACAAAGCAAGTGTGAAGCAAGCCATAGCAACATGGGCTTAGATTCTTATGAGACCCCCTTCATCATAGTCAAGGATGTGGTGACCTTTCCAAGTCCTCTTTATCCTCCATTAGATAGTGAGATCTTGGGTGGAGGTGGTAACATTTCTCTCTTCCCCTTTGTGATTTGGTTGAGTAGCACTTTACTATTTTGTAGTGTTTATTGCATCTTCTCCTTTCTTTACTTCTTTATTGCATATTTCTTTTTCATTGCTATTTGGTTGTCCATGAAGGTGGAAACACCAAAATGGGGGTTTGACTGAGGTAGAACCCTATACAGCCCCAAAAATCTTCCCCTCTTTCTTGTATGTAGGTAGATGTGCATTTCGAGCTAGCTGGTGAACTGGCACCTTGGTGAGATCATTTTCATTCCTTTAGCCTTCATCTATCTACTTTACACTTGCATTTGTATTTTTCATACTTTATTGTTATGTTTTCCTCATTCAAGAATAGTTTTCTAGGTCGTTACTTCATTTTATGATAGTTTTTATTATACTTTCTATCCTCTAGTTGTACGGATGCTAGTGCACCTAAGAGATGCTAGTGCACCACACTATCATCCTAGAATTACACTTTCATACTTAGACATAGAACTATCTAAGGTGCAATATTGACTGAAAACCAACTCACCTAGCCTAAACTTGGATTTTGGGTTTGAAGAATGATTGAAGTACTTTATAGTCTTCATCATTCTCAACCTCTATCTAAAACACCCCTTTAAAGTGAGGTAAGTTAGGGAATCCCTCCGCTCTTGGCTCTTCGTAACCTAGATCCTTGACATGGTTGGTCCCCTTGTCTTACATATTTGGTGAACTTGATGTGAACCATTTTGATTTTGTCTTGTCGTACTGAAAGCTCCTTTTCTCATGTCCTATGAGTGTTGTAGGTGTGAGTGTTGTGGGGCCTTTCACCTTGCAACCCAACCTGCAACCCCTAGTAGGTGTAGTTGGAAGGTTTCGTAAGTGTTGCATAACGAAACCTTAATTGGGTCACTATCATATTATAAAACCTTTGGAGGGGCTTTGTGAGAATATTGTTCAATTCATGTGATCGCCTCTTTTCTGCATCAACCTATCCCCTATGTGTAGCCTATGAGAAGTGGTATAGGTATAACCTTCACCTCGTAGGACCTGCCAATGGGATTTAATAGAGAACCATCTCCTCTATACATCCTTGCATGAATAAATGGGAACATTGTAACAAGTGTTCTTGTTGATCTGACATCTCAAGTGAATATCATAAGTGAGGAGATCATGCTAATTAATTTTTTGCATAAAGACATGTACATGTACCTATGAGTGACATTCGCACGCACAACATACTTTTCATACCTCCTCTTGGTAGTATTTTTCTATTAATTCCCATTGGACCTAAGTCCATAAATATTTTGTTCGATATAATCCCAAGTCCAAAATCTTCAAAGTGAAGATATGCCCATCCCCTAGTTAGTAGCTATGAACGTAGTTCCCTCGGTTGTGCACAAATGTTTGAAATTCATTCATGAGTGTTTCATACATGTGATCCACGAAACTAAATATAGACCACTAATTGAATGTGCTAGTTATTCCTTAGATTAATTTTTGCCTACACCCACTAGTCCTCTTCCACCTAGGAAGGACCTCTTGTACCAAGCTTATCAAAAGTACAAGGGGTGCTTAACACTAAGAGTGAGATACCCTCCTTTTCCTAAGGTTGTTTCACATAGGGTTTGCTTAAAAGTTGACAGTGGGGTAAGTGCACAAAGTTGAGTCAATGAAATGTGGAAGTTTTTGCCTTAGGCAAAAAAATGAATTCGGCTTGCAAAAAATGGGATCCTGCTTTTTAATAAACGGGATCCCGTTTTTAAAAAGCGAGATCCCATTTTTAGAAAACTTGATCTTGTTTAGCTTCGGGATCCTGAGCCTAAGTTTAAAAAATGGGATCTCATTTTTGGAAACGGGATCCCGTTTTCGTAAATTTCCATTTTTGGAAAATTTTCAAAACAGGACCCCGTTTTGAAAATTTTCTTTTAAAAGCGGGATCCCGTTTGAAAAATTTCTGAAAATGGAAATTTCAATTTTTGAAAAATTTCCATTTTTGGAAGATTTCAACGGGATCCCGTTCGCTTTCCATTTTTAGAAATTTTCGTTTTGGAAAAATTTCAAAAGCGGGATCCCGTTTTACAAAACGGGATCTCGTTTCATAGAACCATTAAAAATGGCATTTTTATGAAATGGGATCCCGTTTTGAAACGGGATCCCATTTTTTAATGAAACAGTATCCCGTTTTAAAATGGGATCCCGTTTTTTAAATTATGAATTTTTGAGCGAGTTTTTTGGCTTGTTTTTTGGTTCGAGAAATGGCTTGGGGACCCGAACCTAAGCTTTTGACTTAGTTTGACCTGCAACTTGAAGGTCCTATTAATGTCACAGGAAATATAATGACTTTGGACATATGTTTGAAGACCTATTTTGCATAATTTTTTTTATGAAATTAAAACCCATTATAGATGAGACAGTGCAGATTCCAAATATGTAATTTTTTTAATAATTTGATTATTTTTTCTATTTTTCAATTAATTTCTAATGAAACTAGTCCATAAACTTGAATTATCGGGTTTTTAGTATTTTAATAACTTTGATCAACATTTTGACGAACGGATTGCCGCAGGGAGACAAACTTGACAATTCTTTTCTTTTCAATTTAAAAAAAAATCAAAAATGATAAGTTTAGGTCATCTTATGCGTGTCATACACGATGATTTTTCAAAATGACAAATATGCCTAATAAATATTTAATAAAAAAAATATTCAATAAAAAATTATAAAAAAATATTAAAAGCAAGCTTTAGTGAGTCACAAATCTTTTCCCAAAAGTATTTAGAAAAATATGATAATTTAGGTCAAAATATAGATGT
>VDFB02189051.1:0-29442 GCA_007258455.2 Sequoia sempervirens | reverse complement strand
ATATATATATGTATATACATATATGTATATATATATGTATATATATATATATGTATATATGTATATATATATTTATATATTTATACATATATTTATTTATTAATTTAATTATTCTGTTTTCTCTAATTTAAATAATGCTGTATTATTTAATTTTGTATACAATATATATATTCTATTTCTTTCCGATTAATATATTCTGTTAATTTAACTGTTATTTAAACAAATGTATATATAGATTCTGTTTCTTTCCTAATTAAAATAAAGCAGAATTCTATTATAATGAAAGTAATAGTAGAATAGAAAGAAAGCTTTTCTTATTTGATTTGTTAAATAACAACTTTAAGAGGATAAGTTAATAGAAAAATCAATTACGAATATATGACAGCATGGTTATTTAATTCTTGTGTTAGTGGGGATAGTTTTGGAAATAAAGTTTATTATGAAAGGAAATAAGTTGTTCTTTTTATTTTTGTTTTTATGAAATTTCATCTTGTAGAGTTATTGGGTTCGAGATATGGTTAGTTCATTGATGTGGGAACCCTTTTTGTGTTGATACCTTAGTCTTCCAGAGGATGATAATTTTGTTGAATTTATACCTTTTCATCTTGATTTCTGTTGAGTTATGTTTTATAAATGGGGTGTACCGAATTATGAGATTTTGATATGGTATTTAATTTGCAAGATGAGTTATGACTCGTGTAATATTTTGTTGTTGCCTTTCGATGTTAAGATTGGAGTGGTACAACCCCTGTTTCTTTTTGGTGTTGGTTGGGTCTCTAGGGAGAGTGGCTCCTCGTGGGGGCCGACGCCCCGTTTAAGGGGAAGGGCTCTGGATAACCCACGAGTGAGTTAGTAAACAAGTGAAAACCTAATAATTAACTTACGAGGGTTGGGTAGTAATATCATTATAAGATATAAAAATGGATGCCTCGTCTTCATTAGTGCTTCCGCAGACTAATGGAAGGCTGAGAAGGCCATGGTTGGCAAGGTCGTGACCTCGCTCTTCACGAGAGGTCTACGGCTCCGCATGAGCTACCCTATGGTGTCGGCGCCTCAAGTAGGAGGAAGGGCCAGGATATCCATAGATGGGGGCTGGCGCCTCAGTGTGGAGGAAGGGCTAGGATAACCCATGTAGGCTATGCGATGACACTCTCCCCTAGTTGCCCATGTGTTTTATTTTATTGTGTTCCTTTGGAAGGGAGTTATGGGAATTGGATTGGATTGTTGGTTTATTGGATTTAAATTGATTTATGATTTAATGTCGGTACTCTTATGGTATTATTGTTCGATGCTATTATTTGTTTCATTGTAATTTGGAGTATTGTGTTATGGTTCTATGTTGGCACTTTTTGGTATAGTTGTCATTCTTGGTCGGAGTTACTTCTCTGTCACCTCTTAGCACGGGGGTGGTCGGGTGGAACATGCTTCGCACACCGTTGGGTTCCCCAGCAGAGTTCGTTGGCTTCAGTCTCATCCAGTTGAAGATTTGTTCCAGTTGATCTCATTGTATTTGATAATCTTGTATATTGTATTCATCCCACGTGTTTGGGAATCATGATGTAACTATAATGATATGATGTAAAATTTGAAAGATGTTGTAATGTAGTTATCTACTTTGTAATTTTAATTGGCTATGTAATTTCTCATGGGTTTATCTTGTGATGGAATCTATGTATGTATATATCTTATGTTGTCATTTATAGTTCCTTTTGATATCTTATGAGTTGATGTTTAGTAATGTCTTTTTCGATGTGACCTCGTGGGCCCCAAAGGACATAGTTGATTATGTTGTTTGTATTGGAATGAAATGAAGTATATGTGTATGTATATGATCATTTAATATTTAGTATGTCGATTATTTGTTTTGCTTTTAAAAAAAAAATATTTGCGTTCTTTAGTTGTTTGTTCTTTGGGGCTTGCAATTTACCAAGCATATATTTTATTCCTCCTAGAATCCCCTTTTCCCATGCATCTTCTAGAATCTTTGACTTGTCACATCAAGTCACATGTGACAAACTCCCACCTTTTTGGAGACCCTCTCTTATCCACTAGATTCTCCCAAGCTTTTAATTCACATTTATTCCTCCAAAGAATCTTCTCATCTCCCAATGTACTTCTAAGGTATATGTCCTTACACATCATTTGTCTTTATTCCACCTCACTTACACATTATCATACCCTTAGCCACTCCATATTCCACATGTCAAGATGTGAGGGCTTGTGAGTCCTCAACTCACCATAGCCCTTCATCTTGGCCTTGTTGGATAAATCTCAACCATTGAATTCTCTAGAGAATTCAAATTCCTCTATAAATACCCCCCCTCTAAGGCATTTTCGACACTTAGTCATTTTTGTACCTACATGTTGTCATTTTGAACACTCAACTCACAAGCATTTCCTCTTACTTATCCAAGCCATTTTAGCCATTTGCATTGACATCCCATCATATAATCAATCTTGCATTTAGTCATATCTATAGCCATCCAAGGAGCACACAAGTACTCAAAATCAAGGGTCAACCAAGGAATTTTAGCTGCAAAGAGAAGGTATAATCATTTGCAATCTTCTTTCATCTTATCTCTTTGTGTTAATAATTCCTTAGGCTAATCTTTGAGGTGTTATTTGTGTCTTTACATTATATTTTAGTTGTTTTGCATCATTAGAATAGGTAAAACTCAAGGGTGCACACAATCTATTAACCAAAATTTTGGAGAAGGTTTTATAGATGGTAAGCTTATGGGTCTAAAGTCAACGATGGTTTGAGGGTCAAAATTTTTAGGTATGAGGGCTAAAATGGTGTTGTTTAGTTGCTTCAACAACCTACCAGATTTAAAGTAGTCTTTGGCAGCAAGGAAAACATCATCCCCACAATGGACCTCAGAACTCCTAAAAGATGTCCAAGGGAAACCATCAAGCACAAGGGCTTTGTAATCCCCCATGCTGAAAGTTGCAATCCTCACTTCTTGCAAAGTAATGAGCCCGAGGATAGAAACATCATCTTCATTAGTTATGGCAACAAGAGTGTTGTTCAACAACTGTTCTTCCAACTCTATAGTATACTTGATAGTAGGTTCAAAGAAGGATTATTGAAAGTAATCTAAAGCAATTTTCCCAATTTGTTCCAATGTTGTGTCTTCCATCCCATTGTCATCATTAAGCTTGGTGATCTGGTTCCTTTTTTTGTGTTTTAGGGTAGAGAGGTGGAAAAAATTAGAGTTCTAACCTCCTTTTAGCCATTGTATTCTGGATTATTTTTTCTAGAATTATTTCTTCTTTCTTTAGCACTTTAGACCAATTAAGGTAGTACTCCTTCTCTAGATGGCAGGTCAGCACACTCGCATCACCATTAGCCATTTTTTCTTGAGTATCTTTGAGTTTAGTTGTTAAGTCACACATTTGATGAAAAACATCTCCAAAGACCCACTTGTTCCATCCGTTCACCTTGTTTTTAATATTTTTTAGTTTTTGGGTCACACGATACGTTGCAAATCCCTAAATGGGTATATTCTACCAATTGGATAACCTATATTTGAAATAAGGGTGAGTGCTTCACATTATCTCATATTTGAAAGGGAAAGGCTCATTTTTTGTAGTGTCTTCCCAGCTCAACAAGAGGGAGTTATGGTCAAACACTATCCTAGGGAGAGCTAGGAGCTTGGGATTATGAAGAGTGACACAGTTAGGAGAGGTTAGGAATCTATCAAGTCTAACTTGGATAAGATTTTTACCAAATATCCTATTTGTCCAAATGAAGATTAAGCATTGAAGGTCAATATCTATAATCCCAACAACATTCAAAAGGTCAGCCAAGTTTTCCATACTATCAGTGTAATCAATCAAATCTCCATGTTTCGCTAATGGGTAGAGAGGAGAGTTGAATGAACCCCTGCAAGCATTCATTGTGCCTCTGTATTTCCAAGGATCAAGCAACTTAGCTTGAGCCATAGATTTTTTCTGGTATTTCTCATATTGGGGGCATAAATATTTAGGAGTTCTAAGATAGACCGATAGCAGAGAACTAGACACCAAGCAATGTTTAGATTGGAGTAATAGGGAGCCACTCATCTTGTTCAAGTTCCACATTGTAACATGACCACCCAAGGCTCTAGAAGCCTCAATGATAAAAAAGTGGGCAACAACCCAAATGTTCTTAAAAATAGTTTCAAATTTTGTGTTATTCATCTTTATTTCCTATAATAAGAGAATATCAATCTTGTGCTCCAAGATGTTTTTTAGAGCCAGTTGTTTGTGTGGGCTATTTATCCCTTTGATATTCCATGAGAGGAACTTCATTTAGAGATCTTCAAGGATGTTTTGAATTTCCTTTGTTTTCCAATAACCATCTCCCTTACAGTTTCTCGATTCCTTGTTTGGGGTGCTGGCAAGAAGTTGAGTCCACTTTTTGGCCATTTAGTGGAAGTGTTTTCCCTAATTTTCAAAATTTGACACATTTTCCCTTAAAATTTGAAGCACCTAGAGATGGAATCTTGAAAAAAGTCACTGATCATAAAATGTAGTACTTGGAGTCGTTTCCAAATATGTAATTTATTTCAATACCGAGATGATATAAATTGATTTTCAATAGACGTTTCTAAAAACTACTGTTGAAAAGTTTTTTTTTTTTACCATACCATGCATGTGTATGCCATCCATATTTTGACCTAAATAATCATATTTTTCTAAATCCTTTTGGGAAAATATTTGTAACTAACTGAAGCACGCTTTCCATATTTTTTTGTAATTTTTTATTGAATATTTTTTTTGTTAAGTTTTTATTAGCCATAATTGGTGTTTTAAAAAATTGTAGTGTACATCACGCATAAGATGACCTAAACTTATGATTTTTTTATTTTTATTTTTAAATTGAAAAGGATTGTCTGAAATACGATTTCATGCAATCTGTTCGTAAAAATATTATGTTGATAAAAATTTATTAAAATACTAAAATACCTTGATAATTCAAGTTTATGGACCTATTAAATGAAAAATTAAATGAAAAATTAAAAAAATCCAATTGTAAACAAAATACATATTTGGAATCTACACTGTCTAATCTATAATGGGTTTTAATTTTGTTGAAAAACTCCACAAAAAAAGCCTTCAGACGTATGCCCAAAGTTAGTAATTTTTTGTGACATTACTAGGACCTTCAACTTGCAGGTCAAACCAGGTCCAGGGCTTAGGTTTGAATCCCCAAACCATTTCCCGAACCTGTCAACAAAGCAAAACCCATCCTACATTTGAAATTTTAAAAAACAGGATCCTGTTTAATTCACCCGTTGAAAATTAAATAGCGGAGCCATTGAAAATTAAATAGTAGAGCCATCGGAAAATGAAACGGGATCCCAATTTATTTAACTTGGATCTTGTTTATTAAACTGGATCCTAAGTTGTTTTTTACCATTATTTTTTATTTTACTGTCAAAAAGGGGCATGCCGGGTCTGAGAATCATTTTGTACAGCCGACTACAACATATCCCCTATTTTCTATCACCTTTTTTCTTGTTGAAGCTCTTCAAGTTGGGATTTTTTTCAATTTTGAAAGGAAGCATCATTGGGACGTTGTGAGAAAAGAATTTTGTTGAATTGCTACTTGTTTGAAGGAGGAAGAAATTTTTTGTTGAATTGTTATTTGTTTTCAAAGGAGGAAGATGAATTTTATTTATTTGCTATTTGTTTGAAGGAGGAAGAGAAATTTTTTTGAATTCCTATTTGCTTTCAAAGAAGGATGGAATTTTTTGTTTAATTGAGCTACTTGTTTGAATGAGGAAGGGAAATTTTGTTGAATTCCTATAAATGTTTTCAAAGGAGGATGAGAAATTATGTTTGATTAAGCTACTTGTTTGGAGGAGGAAGAGAATTTTTGTGCAATTTCTACTTGTTGAAGGAGGAAGAGGAATTTTATTTAATTGATACTTGTTTGAAGGAGAAAGAGGATTCTTGTTCAATTGCTACTTGTTTGAAAGAGGAAGAGGAAATTTGTTCAATTGCTACTTATTTGAAGGAGGAAGAGGAATTTTGTGAACAATTGCTACTTGTTTGAAGGAGGTACAAACAAGAAAGACTCTCAAGTTTTTGACATTCATTTGTGTATACTTCAAAAAAAATCAATCATGGGATCACAATGTCGAAATAAGAGGAAAGATAGGAAGGTATTGACCCCTGAAGAAATTCAAGCAAAGAGAGAAGGAGAAACAAAGACAAAGAGAAAGAAGAATGAGAATTCAATCAATGAATGATGGTGAAGCATCCAATTCCACAACTATTGAAGATAAAAATATTAAGGAGACCATGGATGTAGACAACACAAACTTGCAAGAGGTGAATGTGGAAACTAATACAAATATACAAACTACTCCTGGTATGTCTTCAAATATCCCTTCCAATGCTATGGAGAATGTTTCAATAGGCGCAAGTCCAGGTATGTCTTCAAATCCACCTTTGAGCCTCATGGAAATGGTGCTTATTAGAGATTTACAAGAGGATGGATATCACAATGTTGACATTGATAATATTCATAGAGTTAAAGTTTTGAGTCAAATTGTTGTTGAAAATGAAAATGAAAACCGTTTTGTTGTGGAAAATGAAAATGAAAATCCTCTTAATGAAAATGAAAATGAAAATGAAAACCGTTTTGTTGTTGAAAATGAAAATGAAAACCATTTTGTTGTTGAAAATGAAAATGAAAATCTTTTAATTGAAAATGAAAATGAAAATGGAAATGAAGATGAAGATGAAGATGAAAATGAAAATGAAAATGAAAATAGTTTTGAATATATATTTTTTAAAATTGAAAGTGATGTTTTGGATCATCTTCTTGGTAAAATTTCTTGGAGAAAAATCGGGATCCCGTTTTTGCAATGTCGATTTCATTTTTTTGGCTAAGGAAAAAACTTCCACATTTCGTGGACTCAACTTCTTGCACTTACCCTTTGCCTTTGGGAAGCTTTGTCCACCTTGGTTTGAATCCCAACATCTACCTTCTTTGATTTACCTTTTTTCTTGGGGGTTATCCAACCATCAAGGCCATGTGGTTGACTATCAACCTAGGGACACTCTGCTACCTCTGTCTGGATGGATTTATCAACCTTAAATGGAGACTTTGCACTTTCACTTTGTGGGAGTGGGTTTTCCATAGGGGTCTAATTATTAGGAGGGTTACAAGTTATTTCCCCTTCTTCTAAATCCTTTAGCTCAAAAGGTGATCTTACTTTCAATTCATTCATTGACAACATACTCTCCAAGTGAGTATCTTCTAGAACTTGTAGGTTCTTGGTAGATGTCAGTGATTTTAGATGTGCAATAGGGTTTGCTTCCATGATGGATGTATCATAGTATCCTTTTATTTCATATCCTTCCTTTCAAATGGACTCTTTCCTTGGATTTCATTCAATGATAGCACACTCTCCAACAGGGCAACCTTAGACACTACCATATCTTTAGTAGCCTATGAAGAGGGAGTGTATGACTCTGGCATTACTTCCTTAACCCCAAATTTAGGAGTGGTAAGTATATTTATGATATCTTCTTTGAAAAGATAGCCCTCTAAGAGGTCACCTAGAGGTATCACTGGCCCTTTGCGTTTTTGCTAACCCTTGACTGAGACTTTGCATTCAGAGATTAAATGACCATATTTTGAACATTTTTATAGAATATCGTAGCGTTATCATCGCAGATCGGTTGGGTCCATTTTCTATATTTAGAGTTCAAAGTAATAAAGTTTGGCAGAGTCTTATTGATATCAATATTCACACAAAAGTGGAAAAAGACTAACTTGGATTTCATCTTTGTAATGATGTTTTTTGTTATGAAGTGGTTGAGCAAGTTCCTAATCAATTAGAATACCAAACTATCCCAGAACTCAAGTGGAAGCCTAGGCAAATGAACCTAAACATGAGTAGATTTGTTAAGATTTGTTGTAGGGTCAAACCCTGGCTTCCACTGAGAACTAAGGGTCCGAGAAGAGGGTTAGGAGAAGATCATCTTTAGATGTAAACTTGAATAGGAATAATTCTCTAGCCATGGCACTAACCTCAACACTGCTCTTTAAACGTCATTTGGCAGTAGTCCATCGACAACCATATCAATGGAAGGGAAAAAGAAAAAAAATTCCCACTAAAGTGTTCTCCATAGAAGAAACAATCCTTTCAACAATGGAGTCTGACAGTGTTATCTCCATTCCAGAGTCAAATTTAGAAAAACAAGCAAAGTATTTTCTCGCTCAATGGAAATAAAGGAAATTTGAAATGCACCTATGAGCACATTTTTCTAGCCCTTGGGGCCCAAGATGATAGGAATCACAAGCATCACACCAAGCACCTGATGATTCGTGGAAGGAGGGTCCACTGAGGATGGGGGAGCATGTGTCAGAAGTATGCTAGTATTTGATGGGGAGAGAGGAGGAGGACAATGAGGTTCCCCAAGAGAACTGACCACCATGCACACAATTTTTTTGAAAATTTGCAGAGTAGGAAAAATGTGATAATGTATTAAATTACTCCTATCCACTAGCTTTGTTAGAACCCCCTTGGCTTGACTTTACTGTTACTTCTCACTTGACTCTTATATTTTCATGTAATATTTTATGTGATTAAGTAAATCCTTTCTTTACAAAACACGAATGTATACATATATGCCATAAAACATATAATTACTTCATACAACTAGTAAACAAAGTAATAATTTCCACTAAGAAATCCTTGTTCTATAACTTATCATGCCTACACACTAATAATCTTTTGAACTCATTACAAGTCTTGAGTGGAAACTAAGACCTAATAACATCTTCATAATTTTGTATAGTATTTAATATGAGAACTTATAGTGTTCCTCTCATCCGCGATGAATAATATTACTTTGTTAACTAATTATGTAGCATAATAGTATAGTGCAAATTACATGGTTTCTCAACATAACTTATGTGAATTAGAATTGATTCTTAATTTAAGATAAATTCATAATAGCAAAATTTTACTATTTACTCAAGAAAATTAGATCAATAATCTTAATAACATATTTTATTAAATTCTTAATTATCTATTCATATATCATTAATTTAATTAATTCTTAAATTATCCATTATCTTAAAATTTACTTACTAATGATACAATAATAACCACCCTTAAAATTATATTGATATTCAAGTAAAATCTTTATACATAAATTTGAATCTCATTATAACCTTCACCTTCCATTCCCATTTATCTCTAATTCTTTTTGAATGAAAATAAGCCAAATTCTCTAACCCAGGTTACCATTGTTCCCGCCTACACTGTAATGGAAGTTTTGGAATAGAATGTAGGTATCCATCAAAGGACAGAGGAGTTTTATCAGGTAAAAAGAACCTCCCTGATAGATATTTCTACAAAACATGATAGTAAATTTACTTGGCACATGAACCATTCGACAGAATGCCTCCAGAAAATGTAATTGCAATGGTCACAGATTAAACACAAAATAGAAAATTTTCAATCACGAACAAATAGCTACTGTGTAGCGAAATGCGAACTTATAAATGCAAAAATGCAGGAGCCCTAACAAGGCATGAGAATCAATTTGACAGATTTAAAATGCAGCCAGGTATATATAAAGCTATCGAAAAGGTTAAGGGGGGCCATTTTACACTACTATGCCCTTGAGGTTTGATGGTTCTTTCAGTGTCATGGAGGAAAGGAGTGGAAATGGCGTAACCTGCCATGCGCTTGTCCTACCACGCACTGTCAATACAGACTCTAATTATATGACAGTTAATAGAAGGGGTTTTGCAGTTCGAAAAGAAATAATAATAAGTCGTACAATGTTAATGTGATTACTGTAGAGTGGATAGGATGGTAGATTTATCAGGGAGTTGGCTGAGCATGAAATGGCCTTGTGGTTGTGATTACCTATAGTTTAATTCTCTTATGGATCTGCAATCTAGTTTTCAATTCCTACTTTATGGTATAGATCTACAAATCAAAATTTCAATTCTAGACTAAGATAAATTTGGTTTCCAACATGAGCATAAAGCATAATTTACGTATATGGGACATCACATAGCAGTGATTTGATGAATAAAATTGAAATGCATGAACAGAGGGAAGCCCAAAATTGAAGAATTGAGTTGGTGCACCTGTGATCAGAAGAGCATTAGATTTGCCCGGTCGCCTCATTCTTCTTCCCCTGCTGTTCGACCTCTTCGGATATTGTAGAGTCATCTGCTCCCCCACTTTTCTTCCCTGCCAAATCTTGTCTTATGGTCCCTACGAAAACTAATCAAACTGCCAAGGATGATCCCTGGAATCCCCCCTTTCTACCTATTTATCCTCATTTTATAATCAAACTCCTCCAAGTTTCTCCCTACATAGAGCTCTGATTGACTACAGTAGGCAGAATTGAATGACAGTTAAAGTCATGCACTACTCCTAGCGTTGCCCTTCATTGGATCTATACACCACCTTTAACTTCCTGTGACTTCACTTTCTTGCCATTACTAGGGTGTTTACAACCAGTCTTCAGGAGATATTCTTTTAAATAGAATGTTAGAATAAGTTATTGCTTATTGCTTATTTATTTACCTCTACCTCTCTTTGTTAAGCTCTCTTATTCTTCTTGGTCTCTTTGTCTCAACACAAATGTCTGTCCAGCCCCCAGAATGCACATTTGACTGTATTTATTAATTAATTGAAAATAAACAGTTTGTTGTATTCTGATTTTCAATTAGTTAATAAATACGGTCACATGTACTTTTTGGGGACTGGATAGACAATAGTCTCTCAACCACACTTCCCTCCAAGACTGCCAATTTTTTTGCTCTTAATTATCTCTTTTCCTTGATTTGAGCCTTCTTAGTTGGTTGTTATCTCCCTCATTTTAGTTTAGCTTTAGTTCTATTTCCCACAATGAGACATGATCATATTAGCCCTATCTTCCCATGAGACATGATCATTTCTTTCAATTTAAACTAGTCAATCCCAAAAAGTCTTTTTTTTTTTTAATTCTAAAATTCTTATAATTATAGTGCATATTAAAAAAGGCTTAAATCCACATTTATTTAGTTCAACTAACTAAATGAGAATGCTACGCCTGCAAGTGATTAATGAAGAAATGAGGGTTATGACATGAAAGATAGGCCTTGATAGATGTGTAGCCATAATAGGTACTCAAATACATAATATTCCCCATAAAGAAGAAGCCTTTCAAGAAATGAAAGATAACCCCAAATAGAGAGAAGCTCCTAGAGTAGAGAGAGAATATAGAGGAATAGGTAGCCCAAAATAAGTGGCCTCTCACACCCCCAAAAAAGCTCATAGATGAAGAAACTTACTTTCTCTAATAGGTTTGGTGAAGATATTGGTAATATGCTTAGTAGTTAGGTAGTAGCAAAGATAGTGACATGTCTCTAAATAAAAATTTTAATATAGGGCATATGAATCTCTATGTGATTGGTCCACTGATGGAGGACCAAATTACATGAAGTATAAATAACACTCTAATTGTCACATAATATAATAGACAACCAACTAAATGGGATAACCAACTCAACGAGAATGTGTTAAATCCAAATAGGCTTAGTGGTAGTGTTCACAAGCCCTCAATACTTGGCTTGAATGGAAGATAGAGAAATAACATGTTGATTATTGCTCAACCAATAAAAAAGACATAAACCAAGAGATAATTTGTAGCTTGAGGGACACATTTGAAGCCATGGAAATATTTCATAAGTTTGAAAATCATTAAAGAATATTGTAGAAAACTTGGTCATTGCGCTATCTATCTATCTATCTATCTATACTCTCTCTCTCTCTCTCTCTATATATATATATATATATATATAGAATAAAATCACTCTTCACATCCATCTAGTCAACCTCCCAATAATTCACTATAATAATAGCAAATATGAGATGAATGTAGTTTATATCTTAAACTAGTGCAAAGGTCTCAATGAAGTCAATAACATGAACTTGTGAAAAATCCTTTAGAGCTTGTCATGCTTTAAACTTATCAGTTAACCCAACCACACCGAATTTTGTTTGATATATCAAATTAAATTGAACATGTTTCCTTCTCTTAGGAAGGGGAATAAGATCCCAAGTATGTTTCCTAATCAAGGAACTATACATCTACATAGTTGCATCCTAATCAGGCATCTCAGATACCCCAAAGTATAATGGCTTAAAGTACCAATGATGAAAGCATGTTGATGGTCGTAGGTTGGTGATCCTATCTACTTAGTATCTTAATGATGTTAATCGGAATCACTTACTACCTACAAAACTTGTCTAGCTCAAAGTGAACCTAAGGTAGGAAAATAAAAAAGAGATTCCTTAGCCTCAAACTAATAACTAAGAGAGGAGGAAGGTGGGTCCTCATCATCACTCTCATTAGTTAGAATAGAGGGGGGTGATTGCCATCAAAACTATATTGGAAGTGGAACTAAATCCTCATAAATATTATTGGTGATGCAAAATGAATCCAATTTGAATATAGATGGTGGAGAAGTATCAACAATATAACTCAAAGATCCCTTCTCAAAGAAACTATTTCTCTCAATAAATAGCTCTCGTATAATAGGATGGAGAAGTTGACATCCCTCAACACCTTCAAGGTAACCCACAAAGATGCAGACCCATTTTATGAATTCATACTCTTATGTTTATTAGCTAGAGTGTGGGCCCATGCTAGAGAATTAAAAATTCTCAAATTTTTGGTTTTGGGTTTCCATTTTCTCCAAAATTTGAAAGCAATGACTCATTTCAAGGTTTTGTGAGGAAAGTGGTTTTAAATATAACACACAATTAATGGTCTTCACCTAATACTATGGTTCAAGATAACTAGAGTGAATCATGCAGTTAGCTATTTTCTCTAAAGATGTGTTCTTATACTCTCATAGTTTGTTCTATTAAGAAATGTACATAGATATATGCTACATATATGTCCCCTATAGAGTACAAAATCACTTGAAATGATGGCAGAACATACTCATCACTTTTTTCAATGCATATAACCCTTATGGATTTCCTAGTTTTTATTCTTCAACAAGTGATTTGAAGTCCTAAAAATTCTCTAAAATCTCATCCTTTTGTCAAAGGAAGTAGACTGATGTGTATCATGTAGAATTTATCATTGAAGATCAAGACGTATTTGGCCCTATAAGATGTAGGATGTGAAAATGGACCAAATCATTAACTATAAGTCAACTCTACAAATTGACCAACCATCCATTTCATTCCCTTATATATGACTTCTCTTTAAGATGTAAGCCTAGAAAGCTATGTCAATAAATAAACATGAGGAAAACTTGAAACCATCCTCATTGGCTAAGTTTTTATAAGAAATGATACTTCAAATGTCCAAACTATTTATGCTACAACATAGTCACCTCATTAAAATTATTATGTGAATTTTTCCTAAGAGGAAAATTCTATGAAGTAATCCTTTAGAATTAAAAGGGGGATAGAAAAATAAAGGATATTGTGATCCTTTGGTTAAAATAGAGATTATAAAGGATATTATGATCCTTTGGTTAAAAAGATATTAATACTCTTTTAAAAGAGGAGGAATAATTATTAAAAAAAATTGTGAAAGGGTGTGATGGTTTGGAAATCACCCTTTAAAGAATATATCACATTCATGTGAGACTTGGAGAGGGCATGAAAATCACTCAAGGAAGAAGAAGGTTGTTTGGTGGACTATGGGCATGGGAGAAGGGACATGCACTGTGTGTCCTACTTGGGATACAATGTACACTTGAGATTGTCTTGGCCAGAGCTATTACTTAGGGGAAGCATGTGTGTTAGTTCTGAATAAGAATCCAGGGTCCTCCTAGAGTGTGGCATAGCTACATAGGATCAAGACCACTAAAATATTCTTAGGGTGAGAATGACTATTCCAAGTGTGTTGATTCAGATAAGTATTGTAAACCCTTAATATTCAAAGAAATTGGGAATAATAATAAGAATTTGATGATAATATGATTGAATAATGTGGTTGTTTTATTTAATTTATAATGTTAATTATTTAATTTAGAATTCTAATAGATTATCACATTTATAGTTTACATTAGTTATTCACATTTATTTTAATAACATTACATCTTGTAAATGTTCTTAACTCTAATATTTAATCTATTAAATTTGTTTCTTAAAAAACTATGGGAGAAAAGTGGCATTACAAAAATGAGTGAGAAGTATAATCAAATGAGAATCGAGAACAATTTGAGAAAAGAAACACAATCAAGACTATTGACATGCTCTCCTAATTTCCATTTCAAAATTGTGTACCCCTTAAATAGCTACTAAATTAGAATTGAACTCAACCCATTTCTTGGATTAGATGTCTGTGATATAGTGAATCAAATATCTTGTCACGCATGTCATAAACCCTCTCTCACATACCTTGGCAAGAGTGTTATCACCCCTCGATATGTGTAGTATGGAACAAGGCTCCAAATATTTTAAATCATCCTATGATGAAGCCATGTGGATGAAGCACTAAAATCAAGTATCCAAGTGGAAGGTGGAGATATAATTGCTACAAGGGACTTTGTAATGTCCCAATTTCAATAAATTCATGTTGAAGTCAAAAGTCCTTTTCTCTTTTTTAGATAGGATTTACCTGATTGATCCCAACCATTTTGGTCTTAGTTCTCTAAGTATAGTGGGTTTTGTGTCCAAACTCTTATGTGTGAGTTTTTTTGAGAGTTTCAAACTTTGACATCCTAACATACCTTTTTGTTGAACTCTACTCTTTCCTTTTTATTTATTAGGGTTTGAATTTTTCACTATCAGCATGCCTTTCCTCCAATATCTATTTTCTCTTTCTCTCATTGAGTCATTAGACTTATCCATATATGCATACATTTTACCCCTCCCCTACCTCTCTCCTTTATTTATTTCAAACCATCAAACTTCTTCCCACTAGCATGCCTCTAGCTCAAACCTTAACTTCCCCACTCTTTCCTAGTGGTATGAGTCTTGTATTGTCCCTAACTCTTGAACCTTGACACTCCCACCATTTTCATTATTCGTTCCTACCTACTTCTACATGACCCAAAACACCATTAATGGTCATTTTTACTTAGAAACCATTTTATAAGGTATTTTCCTACCAAAGAAAATCATTGTTTATTATTTTGGGTGTGGATTTCCATGTATTTATAACATTGGAAACAAAAGATTCCTACACTTTTTTTTGTGGTTGCAATCGTAGCTCGTGGTTGTCATGAAATCTTAGTTATTATTTTAAGTAGGAACTCATTTTTTACTATAGATCTTCATGCTATTAAATATTGGATTTATTCTTGGGAGGATTCCATCTATTTTCCTTCATCAAAACTACAACAAACTACTCAAAGGGTATGTTCTTCAAAGTGTTAGACCAAAGGATGAAAATCTTTTGATCTACATAGAGCCAAAGGATAAATACCTGTTGGTATACACATCCAAGGATGAAAACCCTTTCACCTAGTGAGATGATTTCATTTGGAGGTTGATGGAGGACTTCATTATTATAGGATTAATATGTATCACACCAAGTATGTTGGTAGACTATTATAGGAAAACCCCAAAGTATTTTCAGTTATTTTTATTGTTGTTACAACCATTATACTAGCCATTGTTTGTTATATTTATTGTATGATTTTTATTATAATATTCAAACTTTATTATGGGCTTGAAGGCTCTATAACAAATTTCCTTATTTTAAAATTTTTGAATTATTATTATCTTGAAAACCTATGATGAATCATGATTTTGGTCCTATTAGGATTTAATATTAAACCTAAAAGTAAATCTTAGAGTTACGTATAAGATTTTTTAAAGTAATTTTCTAGGTTAGTTGAATTCAATTAAAAATAATTAAAACCCTAAATCTTAGTAGCTCTCATAATAATCATTAGGGTTATACAGTGGTATCAAAGGAGAAAATTTTACCAACATGTATGGTATTTTAATTATTTATGTTTCCTCATGTTGAGAAGTTATATATCAAAGACAAGAGCAAAGTAAAACACAACCTAAAGGTTCTAACATCTAGAGTTTGAATATAGGAGAAGAAGTTATAGCTAAAAGAGGTGAGTGAAATAAGAAAATGACAGATAAGCAGTTCTAGAGTACTTTTAAGAGTCTATATCAAGGCCAAAAGGAGTTAAATGAATTAATTACCTGAAGTTGGTCAAACATTTAAGCATAGGAAATCTTCAAGGGAAAACCACACATAAAAAGTAAAACATGTGATGCCATCTTAAAATCCTCAAGCCCCATATTTATTGAGGAAGAAGTGGATAGATTAATGGATAAGTATCAAAATCAATCTGAAGTCATGAGAGCAACCTTATATTTTAAAAAATATGTTGATATGGTAGGGAGGATTCCCCTCTACAAGAAATGATAAGGGAATACACATAGTGGAAAATCAAGAATTGAACAATAAGCAAAATGAAAAAAAATTACCCTATTTTGATGAAAGTGACCAAAATTAATTCAACCCTAGTTGGAGAAATTATAAACTTACTTCTCCCTCAACCCCATGAAGGAAAAAGATGCAATCAAATTTGCTTCTTTAAATTTAAATGTATTATGTACATATATTATTGGTGGTAACATCGACACATCACATAGGGACATGATAAAATATTAATGTGTGAGGAGTTATGTCAAAGGGTACTTAGAATATTCAAGCTTAAAGATAAAGAAGAATATTTTAGGGAAGTTTCCAAGATCAAGCAACGAACTATAGTAAGTGTCAACGTAGTAGGGTTCTAAAAGATTGCTATTAAGGTGACATATTTCTAAAAAAAGAATCAAATATATTTTTCTTAAAGGACTCCTTAAACCTCTCAAAGGTCTTGTTAGAGTGTTTGCACAACCTACGTTGTGGAGGATATCAAAAGATAGTTTGATTTGGAGCCATCTATTATAAAGAATAAATTTCCTTGTCATTCTAAGACACCTACATTTGGGCAACATAAGGGGAATTTCCACCTAAATTAATTTTATACAGCTTACCTCAATTACCCCAAAAAAGCTAGAGGACAATAAAAATGAGCCAAGGAGAAATAAAAATTGTTTACTTGTAGAGAACCATAGACTCCAAGTTGTAAGTGGCTTGGTAATGGTCAGTTGCACTATAAGGTAGTACCAAGCAAGCATTTTGATCCAAATGAGCTTGAGGAATTGGTTCAGAATACCATGCACTTGAGGGAGAAGGAAAGGAAGAAAGGATCAAAAGCACACTTGCATCTCTTTCAGGAGCACCCAAATGCTGCCCATTTAGAGTACATGGAGTTTTGGCTAGACAAAAAAATTCAATTCTTGTAGATAGTGGGGCAACCAACAATTTCATTGATGAAGGGTTGGTGATCAAAAGAGGACTGAAGGTGGAAGATTTTGAGGTCTTCAATGTAATTTTTACAAATGGATTCAATCTTCCCTATACCAAGGTAATTTTCCAACTACATCTAGCCCTAGAAGATTATAAGGTGTGATGTTTTTTTTTTTAAGCTTGGGAAAAACATATATGAAATTAGTAGGTGTACAATGGTTACATTCATTATATGATTTTACTTAGAATTATCAATCTATGGAACTCAAGTTCAAATCCAAGGTGAAGGATGGTGTTCTCAAAGGGATATTCAATGGTACCCCTAGAGTAGGTACAATAAAAATAATGGAGAGTGATTTTTGTAGGGTTCAAGTAGCCTTAGAAACCAATTGTTTGGTCATGGCCACAAATCATTATGCAAGTAAGGGATACCCTCATCATGTTGATATTAAAAAATGAATAGGCATGCCATGGTATTCAATGACTTACTACTAGGACTGCTTGTAGACAAAGGATTCCAACATGTCACAAAATTGGAAAAAGGTACAAAACTAGGGATAACCACTTCATACCACCACCCAAGAGAGTATACCGAAGAAATTGAAAAGTCCATAAATTAACACCTGGAGATGGGTTGCATTATACCTAGTTCTAATCCCTTTGCGATCCCTAGTGATTCTTATGAAAAAGAAGGATGAAACCATGTGGATGTGTATTGATTACAAATAATTGAATAAGAATACCATTAAGAACAACCATCCTATACCAAGGATAGATGAACTACATGGATCCATGTACTTATCTAATATTGATCCAAGATTTGGCTAACACTAAACTTGGGTAAGAGATGAAGATGTACACAAAACAACATTCAAATGTCAATTTAGACATTTTAAATTTTTGGTCATGCCCTTTGGACTAAAAAATTCTCCAAATACATTCCAATCAAGCATGATCAATTATTCAATAAGTATTTCATAAAATAAGTATTAATATTTTATGATATTCTAGTTTATAGTAAAACTTGGGAAGAGCATCTAAAACGCTTAGGCATGGTGTTGGATATTTTAGAAACATGGTCTTTTTATGCAAAATATTTCAAATGTCAGTTTGGTATGACAAAAATTTTATATTTAGGGAATTTCATAAGTGCCAAGGTCATGCAAGTGGATCCTCAAAAGATCTAAGCCATCTTAGATTTCCCATCACTTACTACATTAACACAATTGATAGGGTTTTTTGCACTATGTAGCTATTATAGGAGATTTGTTAAGATATTATATCGACTTACTACACCCTTGAAAAATTTGAAAAAAAAGGAGTCTTTGAACTAATTGAAACTGGTCAATAAACTTTTGAAAAAATCAAATAGGTGATGATCTCCTTCCCAATACTTTCTATACTTGATTTTTCTCTTCCATTTATGGTTGAATGTGATGTCTCGAGAGAAGGAGAAAGGGTTGTTTTAAATTTTAGAAAACACTATATATCCTTTGAAAGAATAAAAATGAATTATTTATAAACAATTTACTACATCTATGATAAAGATAAGTTTTCTATTATACATGCATTGAGAAGTTCAAACAATATTTGGTTTGTGGGAAGTTTGTTGTAAAAATTGATCATACCAACTTGAAATTATTCTTGATCCAATATGATTTGAATGATCACAAGTAGAAGTGGGCTAATAAAATACAATCATATGGTTTTGACATAGAGAACGCTAAGGGGAAGAAAAATATCATTGTTGATGCTCTTTCTAGAAAGTTGGCTCTATGCTTCCTTTCCATAATTTCAACTGATTGGAATGGTTATATTCTAGTTCAATGTGCTAAAAACAATTTTCCTATTAACATCCTTGATCAAGTAATAAAATATGATAAGTACATAGTGGTAGGAAAACTCATTCTATATAAGAACTAAATCTTCTTAGTTCCTAAGTCTAAGATGAAGGAAAAGATATTGAGAGCATTACATGGCATGCCATTGGTAGGGAACCTTGAAGGTACTTCAAGACATCCAAGAATATCTAGAAAATATATTCATGGAAGGGAATCAAAGAAGATATTCTCAAGTATATTAGGGAATGCACAACATGCCAATAAAATAAAGGAGAATTTTTTTTTTTGGTCGGCTTGCTTCAACCCCTATCCATTCCAAATAAAAAATGAGGCAATGTGTCCATGGATTTCATCACAAGACTTCCAAGAGTGCATGGTAAGGATTCCATACATGTCATTGTGGATTAATTAACTAAATATGTACATTTATTTTTCATCCTATCAAATTTCAAGGATCCTTGAGTAGGATATTTATTTTCAAGGAAGTTTTCAAGTTGCACAACTACCCAAGAATTGTTAGCAATGGAGACAATTGATCTTTTAGTGCATTTTGGTAGGCACAAACCTCATTCCTAGCATGAGATATCACCCCCAAACATATGGTCAAATAAATTCATAAATAAATAAGTTAAGGGATACTTGGAGAATCATGTTTTAGACCAACAGTCATCATGGGTCAAGTGATTGAACTTGGGCCTGAGTATTGTTGCAATACATATTATCACATTTCCATGAGTATGTCCTCTTTCAAATCCTTGTATGGGAATAATGCAATATTTTTTTTGATCTAATAATCATAAATAGTAGGGTGCCAACAACTAGGGATTCAATAAATCAAAGCCAAGAGTTCTTAATGTCACTTAAATAACATCTACAACAATATCAATGATAACATAAGTTTTATGCAAACTAACACCATACAAACAGTTCTTTTAATGTCAAGGACATAGTATACTTGAGATTGAAACCTTACACGTAGTCTTCCCTCGAGAGAAGTGGATCTGAAAGGTTGAAATTGAGATCTTATGGGCCAAGTATAAATTTGTGACAATAGGCAAAGTGGCCTATGTATTGGAGCATCTAATGAATTGAAAAATCCATAATATTTTTCAAGTGTCTTGTTTAAAAAGAGCTCTTGGTTAGCATATTACACATTCAATGGATTTGACACCTTTGAACAATGAGGGTGATTTTATTTTGATACCTAAAGAAGTGGTAGATATAAGGGTGAAAATTTTGAGAGGGAAAAGTATCATAGAATATTTGATATATTGGAAACACCTACTTTTTGAAGATGCCACATGGGAAGGACCAACAATATTGGAACACCCTAATCTACATTGCTTGAGAACAGGAAATTTTTTGAAGGGAAAACTTCTAATGTTCCTTTTTTAATAAATTCATGTTGGAACCAAAATTCCTTTTCTCTTTTTTTTTTATAAGATTGGCCTAATTGATCCCAACAATTTTGGTCTTTGTTATCTAAGTATTGTGAATTTTATGTTCAAAATCCTATCTATGAGTTTTTGTTAGATTTTTGGACTTTGGCATCTTGGCATGCCTTTCCACTAAACTTCACTCTTTCCTTTCTTTTTATCAGGGTTTCAAAATTTTCCCTACTAGCATGCCTTTCCTTTAATCTTTGCTTTCTCTTGCTTTCATCGAGTTGTTAGACTTGTCTATCTAGGCATACCTTTCATCCCTCCCCCACCTTTCTCCTTTATTTACTTTAGATGATCAAACTTCTTCCCACTAGAATACCTTTGGATCAAACCTTGACTTCTAACTAGTGGTATGAGTCATGGTATCCTTAACTCCCAAACCTTGAGACTCTTGCCATTTTCACTATTCATTCCACCTACCTTTGCATGACTCATAATGCCATTATTGGCCACTTTGACCTAGTAACCATTCTAAAAGGTATTTTTCCACCCAAGAAAAGAATTCTTAATTATTTTGGGTGTGGGTTCTCATTTATTTGCAACGTTAGAAGAGGAACATGCATGGTCTTTATTTATATTGATGATTTTTACCCTAGCCTTTGATTGTACAAAATATTTGCTATTTTTAAAAGTGGGAACTCATTTCTTAATATGGACATTAGATGTATTTCTAGGAGGAGACATTATATTTTCCTTCATATAAACCCAAAAATTGCTTTAAGCACGAGTTATTTAAATTAGCATACTCAAGGATGAAAACCTTTAGATCTACATAGATCCAAAGGACAAAAACCTTTTAGTCTATAGGCCTAAGGATAAAAACTATTTGACCTAGTGAGATGACTTCATTAGGAGGTTGATAGAGGACTTCATTGTCATGGATCTAATCTCCATCACACCAAGTATATTGGTAGGATTGTGTAGGAAAACCACAATATTTTGAGTTTTTATTATTGTTTCTACAACCATTTTACTAGCTATTATTGTGACTCTTATTTGTTATACTAGTCATATAATTTAATATAATTATATTTAAGAATTTATTTTGATCCTAAAGGTTTTATAACAAATTTATTTACTTTTTGTAACACCCCTCCATTTTGGATCTTTTGATCGACAATGCTTTCTTTGTTATGTGTTTCGGTTATGTTGTGACTAATTATTTGTTTATAACATGCTTTCACATTAGCATAGTTGTTATTTGAATTAATAATGATGTATGCTCATTTATTGATTATTGATGTTTTAATTTTGTCAGTCTTGATGTGACTGTATTGGTGAAGAGAACGGTATTGCATCACTCGCTCGCGAGTGTCCTGTGATTTCCGCGATTCTCTCTTCACGGTGTGTATGATTTATTATATGTATACATGTGCGACATTTGCTTGTTTGCAGGATTGCAGGTACAGGACATTAGCTTCACCTGGTTTCACAGGTCTGAGCGTGTCCACTACTCAACAGTAATATTGGGAGATAGTAACGGGTTACCTAGTCATACCTTTACCCTAGTACAGTGTGTCGTCAGTTTGAATTTGGTCTTAGATTTATCATTGTTGTTCTGAGTATTTTATTCTTGTGCAAATTTAATTTAGTAGATTAAATGTGTATTTAATTTTAAATATTTAATTAAATGAATTATTGTTGTGAGGGCTTTAGAATAAATAAATAAATAATTTATTTTGGTTATGTTGATTGAGTAAATTTTATTATTAAAAATAAATGGTAATTAAATAAGTAAAAATATTTAAATTGGTTGCAATTAGTAAATTGTATTATTATATTTAAATGCATGTGAATGGAAAATATCTAAATTGTTGAGGGAAAAGATATTTTAGATATTTTGTTTAAGATAACTGAGAGTTAGAAATTTGTGATCTAATTGTTGAAAATTCATTCACAGAGAGGATTTTTGGGAGAAAAGAAAAGAAAGTTGTTTCACAAGAAAAGTTTTGGTATGGGTTGTGGAAAATTGGTGAGGAAATTGTGGATCTTTCAGATGAAATTGTTTTAAAATTATTTTGTTGTAGAATTCTTAGTTGTGTTTTTTGTTGTGTCTTCTGGAAGGAGGCAATTGCATTGAAGAAAGCATTGGCTACATTGAGAATTGAAATTATAGAGAAGCTCGGCAACATTTTCTTGAGGCAACATTCTTCTGTAACAGGTTCTTTACTGTTTTTGTGAAATTTGAAATTAAAAAGTTATTTTATTACTGTAATGCAAATTGGAAATGTTTTATGAAATAATTTTTCAATACTGTAGAAGTTCTTGTTTTTTCTTTTAAAAGATTGCCGTGAAAATGAAACCTCTGTAGAAAATAATTAAATCCTCTGTGTAATTTGTTTATTCGAAATAGATTTATACAGGAGGAAATTATAGTGGAATTATTGAACCTCTGTTGAATTTAAATCAAAACTTAGAAACCTCTTCCTGTGAAAACATAATTTGTTCTTCTGTAGAAAGTGGTAAATTACCGTAAAGATTTAGATCCTTGTAGGGAATGATTTTAAACAATAGAAAATACAAATAAAAGTATTTGAGGGATTAGAAAAACCTCTGTAAGATTGAGGATGAAATCCTCTGATAGATTTAAAAAAAATTGGAAACCTCTGGTAATTTGAAACTCAAAACAGCAGAGAGAGTGCGTTACTAAATTAATCATAACTCAAAATTTACGAACTGGGTAGGGCTGAATTTTTTATATGTTTTAGAAAACTTGATTGCACACTTTCAGTAAAAATTTTAGAGAAACTCAAACCCGAAAACAAAAGTTATTAAAGTCGCAACATACAGGATTTATGATTAGGGTTGTCTGAAAATTGTTAATTTATATTTATATATTTATTTATTTGTTTAAAAATATATATTGAAATATTGCATATAATTTTAGAGTATTTAAAATATATTTAAATGTATTTTTAAATAGGTGCATGCACATGCACAATTTGATATTTTAAAATAAACGTTGGAAAATAATAATTAGATTATGTAATTAGAATATATAATTATTCATTTAAAAGAAATATTATATCGTTAATTAATGCATACCATGCACAAGTAGGTGTTTTATAATAAGATGATTTTATTAGAAGGATTAAGATTTCTATTTATATTTGTTTGCGAAATTTAAGTTAACAATTAGTTTTAATTTCCTTATGATTTGTAAACAGAAGTATTTATATATTAATAAAAGCATGTAAATGCATGGGTTAATAAAATCTTAAAATAAAATGACTTAGGAGTGAAAGTTGATTTGTATTTAAATAGATATTGATTCAATTTGGATTTAGGAAATCCGAATATTAGATTATTTAAGTGCCTGAATTATTTTAAGTTGTATTATTTTCTGTTCACATTTGCGGGCAATTTGAATTGAATATTATGAGTAATTGTCAAACTCGAAGTTAAGCAGTTGGTTTTATTCGTTGTGGATTTATTAGATTTAGGAAATCCTAATGGTCATTTATTTAATTATTTGAGTGGCTTCTTATTGTTGTGTATTCTTTTGTAATTGTGTATTGGGCATTGGGGATATTTGTTGTCGAGAAAATTATAAGTCTTCCAGAGATTGTAAAATTGTGAGAGGGTTATTGTATCTCTTGTTCGCCTTTTTGAGATTTTCCTTGGGTAGTGCACATTTTTTTGGGGTTTCAGTATTTGACATCCGTAGGGATGTGTGAATTAGTTTGAACACCCGATTACTATGAACGGGTTGTGTGATTTGATTTGAGCACCTAGTTACTACGAATGGGATGTGTTGTTGTTTCGCGCACGGAGTTTTATATTTGGTTACCCATCGCGTTCCGCCCCTTTGGGTTGTGGTGAATATGTTATTGTGTCGTCGATAGGGAGTGGCTTCGCGGGCCGTGACAAAAGGGGTCTCGTGGATAACCTGCGGTAAGTCGCAGCTTAACCGCAGGTTCAACCCTTTATTAGGGGATGGAGTATTGGTCATTTTAATTTAGATAATTTGAGCCCCACTCATTGGCTCACGCCAGTATGAGACTTGAGATGAGTCTGTGTAGCACCTGACGGCGCGATCGCTATCTTGTCTCTCAAAGATAACTGATTCCGATCAAATGCACCCAGGAGGTTACCGTGATAACCTTTGGGAGAAATGACCTAGAAGATTTCCCTTTGATAACCTCACAACCTTTGTGGGATACAATCTCCCATGACAATGTAGGCCCATCTGTATTATGCATGTTGATGTATTTGATTCAGTGGTTCTGGAAGCAATGTAACCTTATGTTTTGTGTCTTTTTGGTACAGTGTTATTTTGTGTTTACTGGTACAGTGTTGTTCTGTATTTACTGGTACAGTGTGGTCTTGTATATTACTTGTGTCTAGAGGTAATAGGTTTGTCCTGGTTACCTGTTACTATCTCCTAGCACGGGGGCTGGGCCTACGGGTACCAGATGGTTGGGTGGCGTGCATCTTACACTGTTGAGTTTCTCTTATGTTCGTGATGGCGAGATCTTCTTGTTCGAGGAGCTCGTGTGGTTCTCTGGAGTTGTTCTTCTCCTTCTTCATTGTAACTGTGGATCTATATGTATAATTGTAATAACTCATTTGTATCAAGGTGAACCTTTGTGATGTAATTGTAATAATATTTATGATCTATTCATTATTGGATTTAATGGTGTTGTATCCGTGGAATTATGTTGAATGCATTTCTATGTGTTAGATTTATCTTGCAATGGTTTAATGCTTTGTTGTAAGTTGTATTTTGAGTTTAATATTCATATGCTATGGTTGGTTAAATTTTATAAGTAACGGTGTTCACATGTAGACGCGTTGCGTAGCCTAGAGGATGTATGTGGCTAGAGTAGGTTACTTTACTCGTCTTGTTTTAACTTTTAAAAAAAATTAGTTGTGCTTCCGCAGTATTGCATCGTCCTCTAGGTTGCGGGACGGGGTTTTACAACTTTACAAAATCTAAGTTATTAATATCATGTAACCCTATGATGAATCAATATTTTTCCTCATTAGGGTCTAATATTAAAATTGAAAGAAAATATTAGAGTTAAATTTTAGGATTTTAAAGGAGATTTTTGGTTTGTTGAATTTGATTAAAATAATAAAAACCCTAAATCTTATTAGCTCATAACAACTATTAGGGTTATTAAAACCCTTCCCTTTCCTTTTCACATCTTTATTATTTATTTTAGAAGACCCTTCTTTTAATGAATTATTTATGAACATTTTGAGAACACTAATATTCTTCTTGTCAAGAATATGTCTCTAGTGATTAATTTGCTCCTTAATAAACTTATCCTCATCATGACCATGTCTCTTACAATAATAATATTTAACCTTATATTTATTTTTATTTTCACCTTTAGAGGTATTAGATGCTACTTTGGAAGTAGTAGATCACTTCTTATCCTTTTTCTATGTGTTGTCTTTCTTGATTGTAGTACAAACCTCAAATACAAATCAAACTTATGTGTTGTTTTAATAAATGGCGGTAGTTCCTATGTAATGAAGCGAGCCAATGCCCTTTAATTAATAATCGAAAGCAAACAACAAGGAACCATAAAACAGACGCTGCCAAAATACCCCACCATCCTAAAATCCACGCTAAATTGAGCTGCTCTCATTATCAGAAGCATAACTGCATGCTATTTATACAATTTGCAATTACTCATTACATTTGTTAGCCGCTATACATTAAAACATACAGTGTAAAGGAACATCATGCACATCGGACATTGGACTCACCAAGCCAAGGCGATGAAAGATTAAAAACACCCAGATTGACTAGCAAAGAAACAGCAGATGCCAACAGATCCTACGTTGGGTGCCATGCATGACTATGCTTCATTTCCTCCTTGTACACTGCCACTACGCCATCACAGCCTAACTTAGCCATGGAGCTCTTCTTTAAGTTTTTCCAAGGCCTGCATAAAGACATCAATATTGGGTTGATCTTGTTGCCATGAGCGGTCGTGCATGACTTCTCTCTGATGGAAAGGGGTCCTCTCATTCTTGAGCAGCTTTGGGAATTTGCTTTCCGCAACCTCCATGATGGCAATGACCTACAAGGAAACATTATAGAATGCGGTTTTTAATCAATTCAATAAGTAACCTTCGGTGACCATTGTACTGGTCCCACCCTTGCTTTCCATAACACCCACAAAATTTCAGTAGTAAGAAAAAACCAGAAGAGATGCAACTCTTTGCTTAATTTACTATCAAAACCCATCAAAATTTCTTTCCAAGTGAAATTCCTACTTGAATACCAAGTATTATGACCATTCCAGAGCAAATTCCAAATCTCCTTAGCATACAAGCAATCAAAAAAAATATGAGACACAGACTCAGGAACCCTACAAATATCACAAATAACAACATCACAAACTTTCAACTTGAAGGGAACTTTTTGAAGCAAAACAAGCCATCTAAAACAAGTCTTTTTAGCATCTATCCCATTATGCCACAAATACTTAAAAACTTTTTATATAGTCCTTGCTTTCTTACAATTCCTTCCAGGCCCTATTGAGATAGTCAACAGGAGTGCATGAGTTAATTAATTCTTTATAAATGTCCTTAGTTTTGACATCTTGCAAGGGTAGGGTACCCTTCCATAAAATTTTAAGTAGATCATCCTCCTAGCTACCTACTTGGAGACTTGGGTTCCACCTTTTACAGGCCTCCCTTAGTATAGAGTAAGTCCTAAAGTTAGAGGGAGGCAGCCCATAATCCTCCCTCAACTGATCCCAACTAACGAAAGTTCCATCCCTGAAGATATCACTGAATGTTTTAATGCCAATCTGATTCCAATTCTTAGCTGAGCAACCTTGCACTAATGCTAAAGGCTTTCCATTGTTTTCAAGATTCCACCAGATGGATCTACCTGGATGGATTAGGTTGTTAAGATTAGTTAGGAGAGTACTAGTGAAACTGCCCCTTATGGATTCCCAGGCCTTCCAAATACTTCTGAAAACTGATGATCTAGTAGGCACTATTGGATACTTGGTGATGAGGAGATCACTGAAAGGAAGAGCCTTCCAAGACTTAGCCAATTTTGGTACAGCTTGAGAAATGTTATTCCCGATAAGAATCTTCCACGGTTCATTCCCATCAAGGGCCTTGATGACCCACTTCGCAGCCAGTGCCATACCATGCTTTTTGAGATCTTTGAGTCCCAAGCCCCCATTAGTTTTTTCCATACAACACCACTCCCACCTGACAGCATACAACTTCTTTTTGTCTTTCCCCTCGGACCCAAGAAAACCTTTGATTTTCTTTTGCACCTCGTTGACTTGATAACTGTTGAAGAACCAAACAGAAGCAAAGTATAAGGTGTATGAGGAAAGAATATTTTGGCACACCTGCACCCTCCCAGCAAGAGAAAGATAATGTCTATTCCAACCATCTAGCTTTTTATCAATCTTGGCCTTAAGCCAATGCCACATTTCCTTCAAATTGGGTGAGACAGCGAAAGGGATCCCCAGGTACCTTGTTTTTGCGTCCCCCCCCATTGAAGATCAAACTTTTGCAACCGGCCAGGAGGGGTGTCAAGCCAACCTAATAGAATGGACTTAGCTTTTGAAATCCTAGCTCCTGAAGCCTGACAAAACAGACCAAGCTTGTCCATTAATCTTCCAAAGTTTTTCTCTTCTAATTCCACAAAAATGGAAGTGTCATCAGCAAACTGAATGTTTAGGAGCTCACCATTGTCGGGAAGTTTCAGCCCATTCACTTTAGGCGAAACACACTTCTCCCTTAGCAGGTAATGAAGAGCATCTGAGGCAATAACAAACAAGGTCGGGGCAATGGGGCATCCCTGTCTAATTGACCTCTCCAATTGGATTGGTTCAGACCTGGACCCATTCACCTCAACCACGGTAGAAGCATCACTTAAGAGAGTGCTGATCATTTTGGTAAAACCCTGCGGAAACCCAAAAGCTTCCAGAGCCATCATCAAGAAGGACCACTCCACTCTGTCGTAAGCCTTCTCAAAATCAATTAAAAGCATTGCCACATTCTGCTGAGATCTTTTGGCCCAATCTAAAGCCTCCCAGCTGGTAATTAAGTTTTCAAGGATGCACCTTCCTTTAATAAACCTAGTTTGAGTGGTATTTATAAACTTGGGCAGGATATTTGTAAGCCTTAAGGCTAGGACTTTTGCAAGCACCTTGTACGAAACATTCAACAGGGTTATTGGCCTCCAATTTTTAATCAAGGTTTTGTCTCCCTCTTTTGGTAATAACTTAATAAGACCTTGATTGATGTGGGTTCCCAAGGACCCTTTTTCAAGGGCTTCCATATAGACTTGGAGCAAATCCTCACAAATCCAATCAATGAAGGTCTTGTAAAATTCAACAGGGAGCCCATCTAACCCAAGAGATTTATCGTTGCTCATGGCAAGGATTGCTCTTTTGATCTCCTCTTTGGTTATGTTAGCCAAGAGCAGAGCATAGTCTTCCTTAGAGATTTTTTTGGCATCAAACCCTTGAGAGTGTTTCTCGCCCCCATGCACTCTTCTCCATTATCTTCAGATTTAAAAAGTTCCCTGTAGAACAGAGTGAATTGCTACAGGATGTCTTCCTGTTTTGACATCGTCACACCATTATGACAAATCTGGTCTATTTTCTCTTTTAGGCCTTTTTCCTTAATATATCTAAAGAAAATTTTTGAGCCTTTATCCCCACTGCTCAACCAATTGAGCTTAGCCCTCACCTTAAGCCCTTGAATCTTATTAGCCTGCAATTTCCTCAAAGAGCTTTTTGCTTTGTTAAGCTCTTCATAGAGTTGCTCATCCTTGTGATCCTCTTGGATCCTAGCCTCAGCAACTAGCAACTCATCCTGGAGGTTATTCTCCTCCCTCCTCCTATCCAATGTTTTCTTTT
>VDFB02189049.1:0-13237 GCA_007258455.2 Sequoia sempervirens | reverse complement strand
GATCCTTCATCATTTCACTGTACAAGTATGGCTGAAAGTGAATCAATATTTCCATAGGCATATAAAATGAAATCTTTAGAAAAGTCAGGATTTAGAAGTGTAGGTGCGGTTGCCAATGCCTCTTTTATAAGCTTAAAGCTTCTTTTCCCATCCTTATTCCAGCTGAAAGGTACATTCTTTCTCAACATATGAGTTAGTGGACTTAATAAATCAACAATGTTAGGAATAAAATGCCTAACAAAGTTAATCCTACCAATAAAACTTTGCAAACCTTTTTTGTGCGCTGGTAAAGGAAGAGCTAAGATAACACTTATTCTTTTAGGGTCAATAGTAATACCCTATTTAGATACCACATAACCAAGCAATCTTCCTTCGTGAACTGCAAACACACACTTTTTGGGGTTAAGTGATATCCCAAATTCCCTGCATTTTTCAAAAATCTGCCTCAAATGATTCAGATGATCCTTAGCCTTCTTAGAAAAAATAGTGATATCATCAAGATAGACTAAGACTATCTTGTACATTAAACCCTGAAAGGCCATATCCATGGCTTTTTGAAAGGTTTCCCCGACATTAGATAAACCAAAGGGCATTTTCAGATAGGCCATGGTTCCCCATTTTGTGGTGAAGGTTGTTTTGTACTGATCTTCCCTCTTCACCAATATCTGGTTGTAACCAGAATCGCCATCTAATAAGGAAAACCTTTCAGACCCTGAAACTACCTGGAGTATCTGCTCCATAGAAGGCAGAGGATGACGGTCCTTTAAGGAGGCCCTATTTAAATCACGGAAATCTACACAAGGTCTTATTTCACCGTTTTTCTTTCTCACTGGTACTAGGTTTGAAACCCATGAGGTATGCTTGATGGGAAAAATGATGCTGCTTTCAATCAACTTATCTAGTTCCTTTTTCATCAAAGGCTCTAACCTAGGATTCAAAGGCCTCTGTTTTTGCCTAACAGGTTTGACATTAGGCTCTAGTTCGATAGTATGTTGAGCAAGCTAGGGATTAAACCCCTTTAAATCACTATATTGCCAGGCGAAAATATCATCAAATTCTTGACAAAGCTGAATAAAAACATGCTTCTCTTCAACTGTATATACCTTGCCTAATTTAAGAAGCTTTTCTTTGAATACTTCAACCTCTTCGTAGTGATCTTGCTGGACTTGAATACTCCCCTTGGGATTTCTAGCTTCATCATCAGTATTAAAAAAAGATTCTAAAGTGACCAGGCCTTTAGGCAACTTGTTTTTTAGCTGAATAATATGGTCACTGTACTAGTGTTGTAACTTTTCCTGATTGGTATGTGAGAACTCGGCTTCTTCTCTTAAAAAGCTGACAATCTGCTGGTCGCTATCAAAGACTTGCCAGTGCATATTGTTATCAGGCACAGCAGGCCTAACCACAATCTTGATATGTTGATTAGTTTTATCACTGCAAATCTCCTTTGGAATATCGTGCTCAACTCCCACAGTAGCTAACCTATCAGCATTTTTATTCTAAGCTCTAAGAATGGAAATCAGATTAAATGCCTCAAATCCCTTTAAGAGGTCCCATACCCTATTCCTGTAAGACCTGAGCATATCATTTTTAACAGCATTAAGCTTTCTCACCTGATTGACAACCAACTCGCTGTCACCATAAACTTTTAGACAGCGGATACCTCTCTGTCTCGCCCACTCCAAACCCTGGACTAGAGCTTCATATTCAGCAGCATTGCTAGAGCAACTAAAACAGAATCTGAAAGCTTGATAGTACCTCTAACCTTCTGGGGATACCAGCATACATCCACCACCAGCGCCTACTCTACTCCTTGAGCCATCAAAATACAGCTCCCACGGATCGTTTCATGCTGCTCTTTGTTCTTTTCAATATCCGGCATAAAAGAGTTCGTCTCATGCATCATATAAACCCCAATGTCAACCTCCTCCAGTTGCTCACCTGTACCAACTTCATGAGCTTGAGGTGCCCACTCTTTAGGGAGAACATCTGATGTTCTTTCTATTTGAATCTCAGCCTTTTGAACAGCAGGTTGCTCCACTTGTACACTTGTAAACAAGGTGGCATTGATAAGAGACAGATTGTAAGGCTCGACATGAACTTTGGCTATGGGTTCTGATTTAACAGTAGCTCTAGTGCCATATCTAGTTCTGAATAGCATGTGAGACCAATCAAAGGATAGGTAACCACCTACCTTGGCCGTAAAATCCCTAGATAAACAAAGGGCAAAGTACGGGGGCAACTCAATAATGTATATATCCTGAGGTACTGCAAAATTGGGACAGGCATGTAGAGTTAAACTCAAATTTTTAATGACCCCTACTGTGTTTACAGCAGTACCGTCCAATTGCACTACCCCCTTTTCTAGTGGCTCATATTAAATTCTCAACTTATCGACAGTTTTTTTGGGCATAACTGAACTACTAGCCCCTAAGTCAATCATACAATTGTGAACCAGATGATCTCCTATGAGTAATGACAAATAAAAGGGAGGTGGCTTGGCCCTAGCAACTTGCTGTTCGTTATTACCAACAGTAGTATTAGCCAACGCAACCTTCTCCTTTTCTACACTAGGCTCATCTGAGACACTTAAACCTGATAAGGCCGATTGAAGCAGGTCCTTTTGACCCGGAATACTCAAAGAATCCCATATTGACATGGGTACATTAATTGTCTTCATATGCTCCAATATATTAAAAGATGTAGCAGGTTTAACCTAACTTTTAGGGGGAATAACATTACCTTTAACTGAAGGAGCCTGGGCTGATAAATCAGACTGTTGGTTGATTACCAAAGGCTGGCCCCTTGGTAGCACTCGGATCTGGTCAGCTTCCGACGGGTCAGGAGCACTTTGATTCTGGTCTGGCCTTTGTTTCAAACTTTCAATTGAGTTTGAACTGTATTAGGTTGATGTTCCTCATCTATTGCCCTCTTATTACTGCGTGTATTGTCTGCAATTGAAGAACCAGCGCGGACCACTCCACAAAATTCTTCCCCTTGCCAGTTCAGGAATGTAGACTCGTGTTTGTTGCTCTTGCTGCTATACTTCAGTTGTTACAGGCACGTTATTGTTCTGAACCATCAAGGCTTGGTTAAGCATCCCATTTACACAGGTACTCTGATTGTGGGGTTGATTACACGGAAAGCACCACTCGTAATCTTGAACCAAATTTTTCTGGACAGGTGCAAGTTCTTTGGAAGTGTTTGCAGCATTAGAATCATAAGCTTGAGGTGGCCCTGGGTGAGAAACGGATTTTTGGCCTTGACTATAAGGCTGATAAGATGGTCTGTTGGTCTGACTTTGCTGGTAATTAGACTGAAATGAGGGCTGATAAGGTTTAAAACCTTGACTTTGCTGCTTTCTTAAATTAACCATCTCATTGCCAAAGGTAGTTAGAAGGCCTTTAATCTCTTGTAGTTCGTTAGACTGAACTGGAAATGAGTTTAACTGTCCCTTAGGCTGGGTATCAGGTGCTGGTAATGCGGGTGCACTTGGAATAACAGCCAAAGGAGGAACTTCCATAGGGGTTGGAGGCTGAAGAGCAGGAAATATTGGCATAGGTGGTCTTGGGGCAATTTTACCAGCCTGTATAAGGCTGTTTTCAGCTCTAACAACTATACTATATGCTGCAGGAAGTGTATCACCTACCATTGATTGAATCATTACAGAAATATCACTATTTAAAGCTCTTAAATAGTATAAGAATGCATAATTGGTAGTAGGTCTTACCGTTTGTGGGATTCTATCCCACGTCCTTTGGAAACGGTGATTGAAATCTGACATATCTTCATGTGGAGCTCTTTTGATTGTAGACAACTGCTCCATCAATGACAAGTGGTCTAATTTATCTTCAAAAAACTTGCACAATTGGCTTCCTAACTCATCCCATGTGGCTATAGAGTTGACAGGTAGGCCTCTGAACCATTGTAAGGCTTTTTCCTTGAAGGATGCCGCCAACAATCTGAGTGCAACATTTTATTCAGTCACATGGTGAACAACACACAGGTTGGCAACATCTTTTATATGCTCTGTTGGGGTGGTATGATCTTCCCTATAAAAATATGGTAAACCTATTAATGCAGTGACAGGAATTTCATTATGCTGGGTCAGATTCAGTGGGCTGCCTTGGCTAAAAGCAACGAATAGCTGGTTTCTTACTATCGGGATCATCGTTGCTGAGATGTTCTTAGTAATAACAATAGGAACAGCAGTATGTCCTCTAACAGCAGGATTCAACTTGGATCTTCTGAAATAAACAACTGTCTTCTGAACCCTTTGGATTTGTCTCCCCCTCCTTCTAGGTGGGGATAACTGCAAATACTCAAAAACAGATGAATTACTCCTAGTCCGCACTCTTCTCATGAGCAGTAACGCACTGAAAATGCTAAAACTGAGCTCAGAGTCGCCAAGTATGCTAAAATTCGTCTTTTAAGACTGCAATTTCTGCTGCACATACCAAACAGCAGTATGATAATTTTGATTTGAGACTGAAAACAGCTCTTAGTCCCACCGGGTGTGCCAAAAACTGTTGTCAAATAAAGTTTGCACCCTTGCTAAGCTATCAACTATAGCAACCTATTGACACATGGGAACACTTCGAGGTTGTGGGTGACCTGGGAATGAAGTGTACCTCTAGATTATGGGCTGGTTCGCCTTAAGATACTTTAAGAAAAAGCTGAAGAATGACAAGGGAAAGAGTAAAGAGGATGTACTTAAATCCAAAACCTATCACTAACAGGTGATACACCAAAGGTCAAAATATGACAATACTGCAGAAAACTCACATAAAATCTCAATAGAGCTAAACAATCTCACAATATAGAGATTTATGTTTACAAAAATGAGTCTATGTAAGGTTCCGACTGTTCTAATGCTTAACACAAGGAAAACAAGATGTTCTCACAGATATATGCGCAATAGAAAGACAACACTAACAAAAATCAACTTTGTGACATAATATCCTTTGCATCCAGCACCGAAGGAATGTGATAAAATAGAGGATTACTTGGGATTTTATCATGCAACTCATAAGCAGTACTAAAAGAACAAATAACTTTGTATTGAAAAAAAATGTGTTTGTGTTACAGATCTGTAGTATTCATCAAAAAGAAAATGAGTTACAAAGTCTGAATAATGCTCTTCTAGCAATCTCCTAACCAAGAACTCCTTTACAAAAAGGCAAAAATGCCATATATACAACCAAAGAGTGTCGGCCCCTGCCCTAGGGTTTTCAAAAATGAGTCGGCGCCTGGACACGTCGGCCCTAGAAGTGCTTTGGAATGAAGTCAATGAAGCATTAAATGCTCATCCCCCCTCCATGTCGGCAAGAGATCACTCCTAGGCATATCTTAGATCTTTTACAGCCGTTGCTATTAACTTGCAGCCTTCGAGTCCGCCATTAAGATTTCGTCTGAGTCGTCTTGAATGCTCTGCGACATGGTCATTAATGCCGCTCCACCTCTCCAGTTGACATCCCCAGCTATATTAGTGTTGGGGAGAATTTTGGAAGTACGCCTTGGCTGCTTGAGAAATTGAAGACATTGATAATACAAATTACAAACACTCATGTTCCCATAGAATATTTATTTCATAAATCCTTCATTTATCTCTTAGATCTAGAGGTGATGAATGTTGAGTTGTCATGCTTGTTGTAAAGGTGAATGATAATGTTATCAATGTTTAGAAAAACGATGTTAAAAATCAGAGTGAACTATTGCAGCAATAACTGTTGTCAAATAAAGTTTGCACCCTTGCTAAGCTATCAACTATAGCAACCTATTGACACATGGGAACACTTCGAGGTTGTGGGTGACCTGGGAATGAAGTGTACCTCCAGATTATGGGCTGGTTCCCCTTAAGATACTTTAAGAAAAGGCTAAAGAGTGACAAGGGAAAGAGTAAGGAGGATGTACTTAAATCCAAAACCTATCACTAACAGGTGATACACCAAAGATCAAAATATGACAATACTGCAGAAAACTCACAGAAAATCTCAATAGAGCTAAACAATCTCACAATACAGAGATTTATGTTTACAAAAATGAGTCTATGTAAGGTTCCGACTGTTCTAATGCTTAACACAAGGAAAACAAGATGTTCTCACAGATATATGCGCAATAGAAAGAGATCACTAACATAAATCAACTTTGTGACATAATATCCTTTGCATCTAGCATCGAAGTAATCTGATAAAATAGAGGATTACCTGGGATTTTATCATGCAACTCACAAGCAGTACTAAAAGAACAAATAACTTTGTATAAAAAAAAAACGAGTGTCTGTGTTACAGATCTGTAGTATTCATCAAAAAGAAAATGAGTTACAAAGTCCTATCACTGCTCTTCCAAAGAATCACCCAACTTCAAGAACCTTTTGAGCAAAAAGGCAAAACTGCCATATATACCGTGAATGTCCCCTTCTCAAACCGACATTTCCCCTGCATGACTGCTGGCCTTTCGTTGGGAACCCGAAGGCTAGTCGGAAGTTAAAATTAGGGTTTCGTTGTTTTGAGGAGGTCATTGCTCAGAGATGGTGGATTCAACGGCGGATTCTTTCTGGGTTTTCAGAGAGCTTCGCAGTGGTAGGTTCATCTCGGCATTCAAAGCACTTTTTGGAATTTACTATTTTTAGTAAATTCTATTTTTGGCAGCTTCCAGATGAGTTCAGCTCGGGTGACTTCCTGCTTCAGTTTGGTCAGATGTTTGGCTCAGTTTTGGCTTCAGGGCACCTTCGGAGGGATAAGTTAAGTCATTTAATTAAAAAGTCACGTTTAAATATTATATTTTAACGTTGACCATGGACCTAGATTAATGACTTAAAGATGTTTTTAAAAAGGGGTCTTGAGGGTGGCGCCCTCATTAAAAGATTAATTTAATTATTGCCAAAGTCAAACAAGCTTATGTTGGGCGCATTCTTCAAGAAGGGCATTTAATTAAAATATCATTTATTAAACATTGAAGGAGAAAGTTCGCCATTTTGAGGAGATTAGGGTTTTGGCTTGAAAGTGACTTTAGGGTTACGAGAAGTCAAATGGAAATTTATAAAAGGAAGGAGTTGAGCATCATTTGATCATCTTTGGAAAAATACACTGTTATGCTGCCGGATTGGCTCTGGAATCGCTTCGAGGAATGAAGGCCTCCTAGCATTGGCATCTCTTCTCGTTTGTAAGACAACGACTAGTGATGATTGTTAGTCTAGTTGTGAGTACTTTGGAGTTCGTGCATTGTAATCAGCATTCATCCATTTAGGATCAGATTGGGCATATTAGAGCTTTCTGTTTTCAGCATTTTAGCTTAGCAGATTTGTTGTTTTTATTCTTAACTCCAAAAATACAAAAATATATGTTGTGGGTATTGCATAAATGCATTGGTCTAGCCTAGGCGCCTCCATGTGCAAGTTTGTAGATTTTTGAAAGCAAAGCTGAATTTTTAAATAAGAAATCGCCCTTCCTGGCTGAGCCGTACCTTTCAGCTTCCTTGAAATCTGTGCATTAATTATCAGCTGCATTTTAAGTCTGTTTGGGGTCTTGATTTGAGCGCCTCCCCTCTAGAAGTCATTTGCAATTGATATCGAGTTTTTTGAATGATAAACGAGAGAGTTCCGAGTATTTTATTGGACCCTATGATGCTGGTTATAATTTGAAAGTGCAGGTTTGTAACAGCAGTTTGGATAAATCTGCAACTTCTCTATTGATCGAGGTGATAAGTTCTTTAAGAGCATTGAGAAGACTTCAGTGAAGATTGCCCAAGTCTGGCGAACGAGGTTGGATCTATTCATTGTCATTTTCAATTGAACTTTACATTCAGCAACGCAATTCATGAATATTGTATAATTCCTTCTTTATGATGATTTGTATTGTAAGCAAGATTTCGTTTTAAGATTGTAAGCTGGCAGTAGTACTGACAGCCGTTTAAGTTCTTGCTTAGCGCTTCTGTAATAGTCTTCTTTCAGCTTGTTATTGATTTAATTGACTGCCATGTCCCCATTTCTTTTGGCGCAGCATCGTGAGATCGTGAAGATTGGCCTATCGTGAGACCCTCAGAGGGGTCATTAGGGATGGATAGAGGGTCTTTACGGAGCTTGGCTTGGCTTCAGCTTCGTCGATTGTTATCGTACTATTTCGCTTGGGCTCGCTCGCACTATTTGCTCCTGATTGCTATTATTTTTAGCAGCTATATTGGCAATATGGGACCCCCGCCGCTTTTTATTTTTAGCAAGATGGATGGATTATGTCTCGGGACCACTTCATTGTTCAGTCACTGCATCGCCTCGGTTAATCTAAGTTAATATTGAAGGAGATATTACACATTTAACTGATTTAATTAAATATTAATTATCGAGCATTATAATATGCCAAGTAATATTTTATTATAACTTTAAGTGATTTTGCTAAAAGGGTCGCTTTATCATTGAAGGGGCCACTTTTAATTATATTTTATAATTAAAAGTATTTTCGAAAACTATTGAAAAATTAAAAAGAAAAGTTCGAATTTATTTAAATGAAACCTAATTGAGAAAATTCGAACTCTTGAGGAGATATAAGGGTTTCATTGGGTTTTGAGCTCATTATGTTATGAAATGGATTTTTGATCAAGTCTTCTTCCGGAGAACGAAGCCAAGGGTTTCAGTTGTCTACAAGCATTGGAGAACGAGCCATCTTCAAGGTACCGTAGGGGTCGCGGAAATACCAAATGATCTATTGTATTCCAAGGATATCTTCATCTCAAGCCATCATGCATCCATTCACGAAGTTTCAGCTTCAGAGTTTTCATTTGGGTTTCAGCCAGGAAGAGTTATTCATTTCCAGACGCCATTTTCCAAGATCTGGACACATCTTTCACGGGCATTCCAGTTGCTGCAATAATCAGGTTTTTAATCAAAACAATGTTGCTTTTTCAGTTGCATGTTATCAGATCTGATTTGTATTCATCATAGAAGTTCAATAAACACTTGGCAACGTTATTTCCAGTAGATTTTATCATTTCCAGTATTGCAATATTTAATTTCAATTTACTAGCAATTTCTTCAAAAACTCACAAAACGATAAAAAACGAAAGAAAAACAATCAGAACAGTCAGCTTTCAGAATCAAGGAGAACAGGGGTTTCTTTACAGCTGGTATCGTGAAAGCATTGTTCTTGCCACCGCGGAAAAAATAAAAAAAAAATAAAAAAATCAATTGTTGCTGATTCCTCGAAGCTTAAGAAATTTAACGCCTTTGGCCAAATTCTGAGTTCCGGTTGGAGTAAATCGGATTTTAGAGGATTAACAGTGGCTTACCTGATATTTGCAAATATAGACAAATAAACGCCGGATAGAATACGTAATAACTTGCATTGAGTATCTGCCTAACTGCCTCAATAATAAGACAGCTTTAGTCTTCCCTAACTGACAAAGAAATTGAGAATGGGACTTTAGCTAAAAAGAAAAGATCAGCGAAGATTTTAATTATTGAAGGCTTGCAATCAAGATAATGAAGAAGTCGCGGAATATTCACAGCGGTAAGAACAGAGCTTAGCATATTATTATTCTACCGCTTCGCGTTATCTTGACTTGTCACAACAATATGGAGACAAATTCGTGGCATGATATATTTCCATTGACTTCCTGAAGGAGTCGCGTTTTTTTTAAAATCTGCTATAGCCAAGTTCAAAGGAGACAACCAGTATAATCGTGATCTTCAGGAGGAGCATTGTTTTGACTAAAGACAGAATCTGGCAAATATTAAAAGGTGTGAATTGTTAAATCATTCCGTTTGCCATCATAAGTCTATGTGAAGGGCGATATTTGAATGTTAAGTGATTTGAGTTATCGGGAGCAGCTTAGAAGAGGACAAATCATTATTTGAAGAGATTTATCGGGTCCTGCTTAGTAAAAAGATTCGAAATCCAGTGTGAAATTGGTGAGGACGCGATTTTTCAATTTGCTGGGTTGAGTTAAGACAAAGAACGGTGGAAGAGACATACGTATCATCTTCAGAGAGTCGTCTTTGCCAGCAGTAACGGGAAAGTCATCTGTTTGACACCGACGCATGAAGACAAGAGATTCTGAGGGTCGCCGTTGAGAAGTGTCGTCAATACAAGGAGATACGACCCAGTCTTTATTTTGCTTGAGACCATCGATAAAGACAAATACGTGGAGAAAAGACAAAGAATAAACGCTCAAGTCTATATTCGGAAGCAGACAAAAGAATAGAAGAGGATGAGTTTAAATCAGTGTATATAATTTTTTTGATAAAGGAAATCGAATATACCAAGTAAGTCGAACTTGGTCAATAGGCATAAAGAAGAATTGAATAAAATAGTATTTGCTGAAGAAAGACAAAGTGCGTGACTTTATGTGGAAGAAAATCGCATGACAAGAGGAGCCAGATTAATATTTCAGTGAAGAATAAAATAGTCGACAGCTGGAAGAAATTGATTAAGTTGGGACGCCAGTCAAAGAGAAATGAAATCAAATCTTGAATAAGACAAAATATAGTTTGTCTTGGAGGATGACAAGGGAAGAATAAGCCAAAAATTGAGTAAGACAAGCAGACGGTAGAGTCAAATAAAAATAAGACGAATTTGTTCATCTTATTTGGATCGCTGCTAAAGTCAAGTGTTTGTATCGGGTGCTACTTAGCTGAGTGCCTAATACAAATTCAGGTGTCGGGAGCTGCTCATCAATACTTTATATTGACGGAGGAATTTAATCTTTGAAAGTTCGTGGCTGGGAATTAGTGCTTCAGAATAGAAACCTTTGGCAAATATTGAAACCTTTTTGCTTGAGCAATTTTATCTTTAAGCTTCAGTCTGAGTTAGTTTCTGCTGTAGCTTACTGTGCATTCTGTCAGCACAAAACAGACTTATATGTAAGTATTGCACTATGTATTGAATGTCAAGTTTGCATTTGATCAGAGAAATCCTGTACCAAAACATCTAGCAGCTGACAGAAATTCCAGGGCAGCAAACTGATAAAAATTACATCATAACTAGTAAGGGACAGTACAATGAAGGTCTGAAATCAAGTCAGTTGATTGGGTTTTCAGTTTGGCAGCGAAAATGGGCGTCATGAAAACATTGTCCAGAAATAAACAGGTATTCAAAGAACTTGAACAATCCCAATACAAGCTCAATCGCGAGTTGTTGCGTGTAGAACGGGCGCTTTCAGAGCTTGGACGGTCTAAAGGATCCAATTCACTTCCTATCATCAAAGGTCCGACATCGCAAAACAAAATGAAGTTGTGTTCCTATTGCGGAAAGCCGTACGACTTAAACCATGATTGCCCTTTGAGACCTAAGGGCAAAGCGCATAGAATAATGTGGGCTTCCTATGAGGATTCAGAACCTAAAAGAACCAACCAGCAAAGCAATCGTGAAGAATCTAAATCTGAACATGATGTCTTTTCAAGTGAGGTGTCAAGAAGCCTCTACAATGAGTTTTCAGCAGTTGGTGACCAGTATACAACTGATCCTAGGGAAGCTACACCTAACAGTCCTGATTTTCATAACAGCAATGATGAAACTTTGCATGAGTATGAGACAGCAGTGTTTTCACATGTGCAAAATGATCCTATTGAATTGTCACATGAAAGCACTCAGGAATTGGGTACTAATGATGTATTGTATATGAAGGATTCATGTCATAGTGAGTCTGATTTTTCAGATCAGACCTTTGAAAATAAGCTAGAAGATTTATATGTTGATATGGAATCCCAGGATCATGCTTTGGATGGGCATGCAGTTACTTTGAGAGTGGAAGTGTGTGAAGATACTGTCAGACCAGCAACTTCTACCGTACCAGTTGAGCCATCCTTCGAGGTACAGAGCAGCAGTGCCTTAGATGTTGAGGTGTGCGTGGTTGAGAGCACACACGATGCTGCAGATCATGAGGTGAGCGATGACGGATCATCGTCATATCATAGTGCATATGGTGAACCGGAAATCTTGTATGGGGGTCGTAAGTTTCAGAATCCTCATCATTTGGTTGGGCAACTACATGTAGATGACACTATGATTACCACCACCCTTGAGCATTTTGATGTTGCTCGTCAGATGATGACTACCTACAGTTGGAGTCCTTCGACAGATGAGCACAGTGATAGAGGTTTTTCCCTTGCAGTGATACATGCACTCCGAGAAGCGATTGGAACGATGAAACAAAATTACCTCAGACTACTTGCAGACAGGGATTTCCTTCTCGAGTGGGATTGCATTTGTTATGATGCATGGAAGGGAAAAGAGGAGCGGATCGCTGAGCTCACTCATGAGCGTGAGGTGACTATGGTTTCATTGCATAGCACCCAGTTGGCTCTTCGAGAGTCACAGTTACACATTGAGAGGCTTACCGTGGCATTGAGTTTGGCACAATCTTCACCACCTTCGGATATCGTTCAGTCTTGCATGACAGCGGTTGGTGAGGAGTATACACCCATGGTTCATAGCCGAGAGGGAGATGTTGAGGATGTGGTTACATCCAGCATGGACACAGGAGCAGTTGATACAGATAGGATTAGTGCTCTAGATGAGAGTTGCAATGAGCCACGCATTGCACCAGATTCTCATGAGATTAGTCCCGTGATAGGTGATGCAGGGCAGATTATTGTTAGTTCCTGTGACATGGTTGTTGATTCACTCAAGAGTTGTGTGACAACCCTCGATACTTGTCTATCTTCACAGCAAATGTTCAGAGTCTCATCTAGTTGGGAGATTGATACTTATGATGATTTGTTTCCCTTTCCTGGAAGCAAAGCAATCTTGTCATACGATACAGTTGACTATGATCAGCAGCTGTTTGAGCCGAGTCAGGAGTACAACTCAGTTTATTATTCCAGCGATTCAGAGATGGATGATTCCGATCAAGATGGAGTGATTGTGCAGTTTGTGAATAATCCATTGTTTGAATTTGATGGTGGGGTAATCTATGATAACCCACTCTTCGAGTTGGACGTTGATCGTACTTTTGATGTTAGTTCTGAGTTGGGTGATGATTGTAGTGTTTGGGATTGTTCCAGTGCATCGCAATTCCAAACCAAACTCACAGAGGAGTTCAATGAGGTGTACACGGTGAGGAGTGCTTACAGTTTTGTCTTTGATCCACCTGTACATGATTTGATGCACAGTACTTGTGCACAGGGTGATTCTTTCGGAGCAGCCGAGGGGAGTAATTCATCATGGTGTGCAGAGTTACCATCTTCACAAGATGGGATTAGCGGATGCAGGTACTTGACTCAGCAGTTTGTGGGGTATTACTTGCA
>VDFB02189048.1:25258-63378 GCA_007258455.2 Sequoia sempervirens | reverse complement strand
TTAGTGTTACAACTTGTCGGAACCAGGATGAAATGTTTTAAATCAAGGCTCTATTAAACGGGTACCTTGTGTGTCAAATTATCATTACTTTAATAAAAAGGTCTTTCCTGATGCTAAAGGGGAGTTTTAATTAAAAAGTGAATAATAAATAGAAGCTTCTGGAGTGTTTGGCGGAAAAAGTATAAAAGGAGGTTATGAGAGCTCATTTGGGGTTGTTGAAGTTTATTCTATTTCTCTAATTGAAACCCTTGTGGCTCAAGAGATTGAACCTGATTCATCTCAACCTCTGGAGAATGGAAGCCCCCTGGGGAAGATCAATTTCTGTGGTGAAACGATTCCACCCTAGCTGGTTTGAGGGGTGATCATTTGAGGTCTTCCATTGTGGGCGATATTGCACAAGTTTGTGGGTCTCCTTCGGAGACAAACTTGGGGATTGAAGATTGAATCATTTGCATTTGATGAAATTGAAGGCTTTCTGCTGGTCGATTGGTTTTGAGGGATTTTTCTATTGCTGATTGAAAGTCACAGTCTGGTCGTGGGCCTTAGAAGTGTGTCATTATCATTTATTTCAGTGCCAGGCGATTCTATTGCATTTCATATTGTTGAGCAGCTATAATATCTATAATCTATGGCTGGACGTTGGTATTTTCTGTGAGGGTTTGGCAGGAAATGAATGGCGCCATCTAATTTCACCTTCCAACACCTTTACCAAAGCATTTGCGATACCATAAGGACGGCGACTGGCATATGTGGAGGGTGTGAACCTTCAGCTTCAGACGCAGCAGTCACTAATCAATTCTGAGTTTGCATTTAGAGGTTGTGTAGTGATTTTGAGGACTTGTACTGCCTGTAGGAGAGACGCTTGAAGGGTGACAACCTTCATGTTGGCTTTGCAAATGGTATAATATTCACTTCTCAAGCTGTTGCGAGTGTATGACAGGCCCAGGCGTGATCATCTCCATCTCTGAGTAATATTTATCTATATATATTGTTCTTAGTTGCTGCTCGGTTCAGAATGTTAATTAAATGTAATATCTTCATTGCTGTCCTGAGTACATTCATCTGCATACTATCAATGTTGTTGCACAGTTCAATGCAACTATGTAAATCTGCCTACTGCTATTGCACAGTCTGATAATATACTGGTTGTAGCTTATGTCAGTTACATACATTTGTATCTCAGTCATCTATCAGCAAATGTAGATGAAAATATTAATGTTGAATCTGCTCATGTTAAACCAGAGATAGAGAACTTGTATGCACACTGTGTTTCCAGACTTTCAAATACACCAATATCACTGTAATGAATGTAATATCAGTGGACTAATTTGAGTATGCTTATCGCTGCTCATGTTATAGAACAGAAATATGTATGTTTAAGTTATATTCCACAGCAAATGTATTGATTTGGTCTTAATTTGGAAGCATTGTAAATGTGATGTTGTCTTTTTCTGAGTTTATTTTTTGTGAACTTGCAAACATCAAAATCATCGAAACACACAACTCAGTTAGTAGCGAACTGTTTGACAAAATGAAACATGTATCAAACTGAGATATCGGAAAATATCGTGCAAATACTGGAGGGGATATTACAGTGGTATCAGAGCCATTGACTCTGCCAACCAGTGGGATTCAACACCAGATTTGCATAGCAGAAAATTCTGATCAAAATCGAGGTTTCCAGCTATAGCTTGCATTTCTTTTGTGTCTGGACGTCAGGTAGTCAATTTAAGATAAGAGTTTCAGTTGGGCATAAAGGCTTCTCTTAGTGACCAAGTGAACTCTTTGTTTGAATCTATGAAGCAAAATCAGGTTGATTTTGAAAAGAGATGGAACACATAGTTGAAAGAAGAGGAGGCTACCAAAGTCTTTCAAGAGAAGCTGAAACTTATAGGTAAGAAGCTAGACACTTACCCCAGTCAAAAGAAGTTTTTCTCAACACATTGGAGGAAGCAGGAAATTGTCTATGCAAGATTGATCAATTACCTTCTCAGTTGATGTGTCAAGCTATGACTCCATTGGTGCACTCTTTGGTTAAGTCAATGCTTATGAGACATCATGATGAATAGGTAAGACTTGTCATTGTCACTTGCATTAGTGAAGTCACAAGAATTACAGCCCCTAAAGCACCCTATGATGATGCAATTGTGAGGGAAATACTTCAGCTGATTGTGAAGAGATTTCATGGTTTACATCATGTCAAAAACCATACCTTTGGAAAGAGAGTTAAAATTTTAGAAATGATGGCAAGAGTTGGATCATGTGTCTTTATGACTGATCTTAGGTGTGATGATTTGATTCTTCAACTGTTCCACTGCTTCTTGACTAGAATCAAAAAACGACATTTAGACAATGTTAAAACAAGTATGCTAACTATTTTGTCCCTGATTTTAGATGAAGATGATGATAATTGCAAATAGTTGCACTCAGATTTGTTGGTCATTTGAAGAAAGGAGCAACATGTCTCAACCACAGCTTATGATTTCTCAAAAAGATTGGTTGAGCAGAAAATTGAGAAGTTCAAGGAACAGTTGACTGAAGAAGAACTAATCTCATTTGGTATATAGGTTTCGGAATCACCCAAAAAGAGCAAAAACCGAATGTGAAGACAGCAGCGTTGCTTTTCATGTCAAGAGGATTAGATTCCTAAACACATATGTGGGTTAAATGAAGAAGATGGAATCAATGTTATGTTCCAATATGAAGACACTCTAGGCTGCAAGGAAAAGCAATTAATAGATGTTACAAGTGAAAATTGCAAAAGTCTCTATGTGGGTGATTTAGAGATTGTCATTGATAAGCTTTGTGAGAAGAAAATGGATTCCTTTGAGGATAATGTGTTTGACCCTAACACTGTCCCAACATCTTTACATGAAAAATGCATCACATCATCCAGTAAGTTAGCTGGGTTGGATGAAGAGTACAAAGAGCAAACTAAGCCATCTTGTGTTATAACACCTAATGATGGTATTGAAGATGATTTTGTGTGTGGGACTAGTGCTGCCCTAGTTCGTGTGAGTCAAGTGCTTCAAGGCCAATCTGATGATTCTTCATGTGAAGCAGAAGTTGTTCATAAGTCCACCATTGTAACGAGACTCGCCTGTGACCGCCATGACCGGGCGAAACCGCCCAGCCACCGGCCGAGTCCGGGGATTCTGATCGGACACAGTTCAGAAGCCTGACTCACGGACCGGCCAAACTCTCGTGACCGAGAGTCCCAGAATGTCCCCTTCTCAAACCTGATCTTTCCAGTGACCGTTGGCCCGTTCCTTGGGAACCCGAAGGCTAGACGGAAGATAAATTAGGGTTTCCTAAATTTGAGGAGGTCTTTGCTCAGAGATGATGGATTCAATGGCGGATTCTTTTTGGGTTTTCAGAGAGCTTCGCAGGGGTATGTTCATCTCGGCATTCAGAGTACTTTTTGGAATTTACTATTTTTAGTAAATTCTATTTTTGGCAGCTTTCCAAATGAGTTCAGCTCGGTTGACTTCCTGCTTCAGTTTGGTCAGATGTTTGGCGCAGTATTGGCTTCAGGGCACATCCGGAGGGATAAGTTAAGTCATTTAATTAAAAAGTCACGTTTTAAATATTATATTTTAACGTTGACCATGGGCCTAGATTAATGACTTAATGTTGTTTTAAAAAAAGGGGGTCTTTGAGGGTGGCGCCCTCATTAAAAGATTATTTTAATATTTCCCAAAGTCAAAGCAATGTTATGAGGGGCGTAATTATCAAAGTTGATATTCATTTAAAATATCATTTCTTAAGACTTGAAGAGAAAGTGCGCCCATCCTTGAGGAGAGTGGATTTTGACCTAAAAGCGGATTTTAGGGTTTGAGAGGTCAACTGGAAAATTATAAAAGGAAGGAGTTGAGCATCATTTCATCATCTTTGGTCTATGCTAATGTTATGCTGCCGAAATGGTTGCGGGAATTCTTCGAGGAATGAATGCCTCCTAGTCTGGGCTCGACTTCGTGCTTGAGAGACAGCACCTAGTGGAGAGGTTCGATTTTTGAGTGGTTTTATAGTAAGTTTTGCATTGTTGTAGAGTTATTGCTTTGTAGTTCAGTTTTTGCATTTCATAACTTTTCTGGAGTTGCTGATTTGATACAGCAGATCCATGTTTTTACTCATATCTCAAAAAATACAAAAATGCTAGTTCTGGGTATTGCATCAATCTTTAAGTTTGTAAGGAGCGTTCATTTTCTCCAATTTATAGATTTTAATGTTGTGTATTGAATTTTTAATGCCAAGTCGAATTCTTCAGCTGGGCCGTACCATTTAATGGCATTGGGATTCGTGCATGATTCATGTGTGGGTTTTAGATCTGTTTTCAGGGTCTCATCTTAGGCGTCTACTTGGTTAAGGCTTAGTGCATTTAATCTCTAGTCAATCGGAGGTCATACGTGGAAGATATGAGCATTTAAGTCATTCATTAGACTGCTGTTTATGCATTTAATGAGCAGATTTGTAACAGAAAACAGAAATCAGTATTTGATCCTTGAAAGCATTGTGGTTTTGATATCACTATCCAAGATACGAGTGGTTCTCAATGATGTAATACTGATCCTATAATTTCACAAGAGTTTGGCAGGCGAATACTTCTAATTTGTAAAACTGACAGTAGTACTGGCAGTCTTTCTTTCCTGTGCAAATCTGGTTGTAATTCTCAATTTCATTTGAAGTTTGTAATAGATAAATCTCCGCCCTATGGTAGCTACTTCCCATTCTGGGTGAGCAAGCACATTCTGGGTGTTGAGTACTTTTCAGCTTTCAGCATTTCAATTCAAGCTTTACTTTCTGTAATCACTCCGTCATATGGTCGCCCCTCACTCCGCATTGGATTGGGTAGCACATACTTGACGTTGAGTTCTTTCCTGCATTTAGAATAGAAGACCCTCTGACCAATGCTCGCCATCATCGGCGCCATCCTGGTTAGAGTTACAGCATAAGCAGTTGTTTAGATCCTCTGACCAATGCTCGCCGTCACCGGTGCCATACTGGTTAGAGTTGTTTCAGTACGTTTGGGTTTATCTCCTAACCTTAACGGGTACTTGATTGTAATGTTGTAATCTGATAATTAAAGAAAAAATTTGGCTCGAACATTAAGTCCCGAGCCTGTGACCCGGCCGCGGCAGCAAGAAGTTAAAACACTAAAAAAACATAAAACTAAAAGTTAAAGTTAGTTTTTTTTTGTTCTATATGTTCTCTCCAACCCTAAAAGCAACCTCATTTCACTCTTTTGGCAAAATAGGAGGAGAAGAGAGAGTTGTGAAGAAAAATAGGAGGAGAAGAGAGGGCAACCAGCAAATTGTTTAAAACAAAAGCAAGGTGATATATCATTTGGGAAGCTTCATACTGCTAAGGAGGTGCATTGAAAGTTCATTGCTAGTGATTGGGAGGAGGAGAAGTTTGCATTGCATTCCAAGCCAAATCTAAGAGGTAAGTTTGATTTTAACAGTTTTTTTTGTGTTTTTTTAACAAATAATTCATTGTAATTTGTAAAATCATTGTTTTTAAATTTTTATAGTTTGCATTTTTATTTACAAACCCTACTTGCAACTTAAATAATTTTACAAACCCTACTTGTTATTGCAGCCACATTCATTTGCAAATCAAACCATATTATTATTTTCACAATGTCTCAAACCCCTGTCAGAAAAGACCCTGCTTGGAAACATGCTGAAATCTTTCCTAGAATGAAAAGAGGAGAAGCAAAATGTAAATACTGCAAAACAATATATCATGGAGGCATAAATAGATTGAAATACCAACTTGCACGCATACCCATCCATGATGCAGTGGGCTGCACCCTAGCACCTATTGAGGCTGTTCGTGAAGTGCAGGTGCAATTAGAAAATTTTGAAAGGCAAAAAGAAATTAGAAAGAGACAGAGGGAGGAGTTGGCAGGTGTTGGAGTTGGACAGGGACTTGGTGCTGTTGGAGATGCTTCTTCCATGCCTCCATATCGTCCTAGTGCTAGTGCTTGTGCTAGTGCTTCTGCTTCTGCACCATCTATTCCTATGCGTACTCCTAGTGCTGGTGGCGCTGCTACTGCTAGTGGTAGTGGCAGTATTAGTATTGGCCCTAGAGTTCGTAAATCTAGGGTGGACTCATATTTTGTACTACGCACTACTCCTGGTTCCCAACCGTCGCTTGAGAGCATGGGTTGGAACAAGGATGCACACGATGCAGCAAAAAAAACAATTGCAGACTTTTGGTACTACTGCACCATTCCCTTCCATGTAGCCAGGTAATTCTTTTTTCGTTTAATTGTTTTAAAATTTATATTTAAATTTTATTGTTTTAGAATTTATGTATCTCACTATCGAATTCAAATTTAAAGTTAAAAACTTAAATCTTTTCATTTTATGACATGTTTTAGGTCTCCTTTTTGGCAAAACATGGTTGATGCAATAACCATATGTGGGGCGGGGTTCAAAGCCCCCAGCGAAGATGAATTAAAGGGCCCACTTTTGACTCAAAGGTGGCGGATGTGAAAGCACAATTAGAGGAGCAGCGTGTGCAATGGAGGAGGATTGGTTGCACCATCATGACTGATGGTTGGACCGATAGGAGAAATAGGACGCTGTTGAACTTTCTAGTTTCCTCTGGAGGTAATTGTACTTACCTTAATACATTGATATTTGAATTTGATTTAGTGATTAATAATTTAATAAGGCTGATTTATGTTTTTAATTTATTGAATAATTGGTAATTTGGTTTTGCTTATTTTTTCAGGTGACACTGTCTTCATAAAGTCCATTGATGCTTCCGCCCAATTCAAAAATGCCACATACTTATGTGAGGCTATAGAGGAGGTGATAGCCGATGTGGGGGAAGAAAATGTAGTGCAAGTGGTGACAGATAATGCAGCAAATTATGTTGCTGCTGGTAGATTATTGATGGAGAGGCACCCAACTATATTTTGGACTCCATGTACCGCCCATTGCATTGACCTCATGATGGAGGATCTTGGCAAGCTCCCATGGATAAAAACATGTATGGAATCAGCAAGAAACATTTGCAAATTTGTTTACAATCATGCATGGGTGCTTAACCTTATGAGGCAATACACGGGGTTGAGGGAGTTGTCTCGCCTGGCATCACTCGGTTTGCATCAAATTTTATCATGTTGCAATCCTTGATTCGGTCAAGGGCACCTTTGAGGCGCATGTTTGCTAGTGAGGAGTGGTCTTCCTCATCCTTTTCTACAAGCACTGCAGGGATTGCTGTGGCTGATTGCATATTTGATGAGGCAGGGTTTTGGACACCAGCGGATGAGATTGTGAAGGTAACATTTAATTCTTTATTATGTTTTAATTTTTAATCATATCTTACTTTTATTTGTTCATTTTCATTGACAGTCACACTTACTTATTTGTGAAACATGTTTGCACTTTGCAGTTTATTGAGCCCTTGCTAGTTCTCCTACGAGTTGCAGATGGGGAGAAGCCCGCAATGGGCTACATATATGAGGGCATGGATAGGGCCAAAGAGGCCATTAGATCAGTCTATGGTGGAGTTGATGATAAGTATCGTCCCATTTGGGAGATCATTGATAGGAGATGGCAAAACCAACTCCATAGGCCCATCCATGCAGCCGCATGTTTCCTAAATCCGGCCTTCCACTTCCGCCGTGATCTCCGTGCAGATAGAGAAATTCTTAGTGGGCTCTACTCGACGATAGAGAGAATGTTGCCCGCTGTTACTACACAGATAGTGCAGGAGATAGATGCCTTCACTAAGGCACAAGGAGACTTCTTTGCACGTCAAATGTGCAAAGATAGTAGGACAACATTAATGCCAGGTAAAAATATATTTAAGGCAATAATTTTCATCTTTTTATATTATAATTTATTATTAAATGTTGAACTTGAACTTGAAACTTGAAATGAGATTGATTTTGTTTCTTTTTCTCATCTCAGATGGATGGTGGGAGATGTTTGGTTCTGATACACCGAACCTGCAAAATGTTGCCATACGAATATTGAGCCAGCCATGCAGTTCATCCGGTTGTGAGCGCAATTGGAGTATGTTTGAGCACATACACTCCAAGAAGCGCAATAGATTGACAGTGGAGAGGATGAATGACCTGGTATATGTTCATTACAACCTTCGGCTCAGATACAGGAAGGCTTTTGACCACGACAACACCCCGATCTGTTTAGAGGAGGTTGATCCACAGTCTGAGTGGATCACTGAGGCTACAGACGCAGTCTTTAGTGACGAGGACCTTGATTGGGTGGACCAGGCAGAGAGAGAGGCTGAGGTTGTAGCCATGGCTGAGGAGGAGGCTAGAGCACGAGGAGACATAGCTACTGGTGGTGAGAGTGGTATGGGGACTCAGACACAGGCAGAGACTATGGCTGCAACTGCAACATCATCCAGGACCTTTAGACGCCTTCGTAGGAAGGATGCTGGCTCCACTATGCCATAGGCATAGAGTGATAGACTTATAGCTATTGTTTTGAATCTTTTGATATTTCATATTTGTATGGAACATTTGATGTCATGGATTTCATATTCCATGAGTTTTGTATACATTTGACTAATTTTATATATCAAAGTATGTTATTTCCTTCAGCAGTGCAACTACAATTTGTGTACTTTATACTTATGTGATCATTGTATACTTGTGTATGTGATCAAATTTTCTTTTATTTGTGTTGTATTCAATAAAGGGTGCTTGAAACAAGTTTTAAATCTTTAAAAATCTCTAATTTTCTAAGGTTTTTTCAACTTTTTTCATTTTGCAGTCGTAGGTCAGAGTCAGGTAAGTGGTATGGAGGATCACCCTAGCAGGAGCCGGTCAGTCGAGTCTATGGTCCAATTGTCCACATAATTTGGAGAATCAATTGAAGGTTAATGAAGATAAGATTGTTGCAACGTTGACACATTATGATAGAATTCACAAACTGATTGAAGATCGCCTTTTGAAAGCTCAACTTGAGAGAAGACAAAAAGGTATTGAATAAGAATCTTCTCATGCTAGTTTACAAATAATCAAAGAAGCCCTGGTGGTAATGAAATCAGACTATTTACATCTTCTTTCAGATCATGACCATCTCCTCAACCTTGCTGAAATCTATTCAAATGCATTAAGAGGGAAAGAGGAAAAAGTTGACCATCATAACACTAGGGGTTCCTTGGAGTCCACTCAAGTGGCCCTTCAAGAAGCAGAAATTTAGATTGATGATCTTTGCTTTCAATTGAGTATGGCTCACTTTTTTTATACCAAGCAGAAAATTCTAATGCAGCCACATCCAAAGTTCATGAAAGTGACACAAGGATTATGGAGATCAAACAAATTGTTGGAGGGTTTGAAGAACTCCATAAGAATGAAATATTGCATAATGATTTCAGTATTGGAGAGGTTCAGTGTGTTGACAAAGATTAGAACCTGCTCGAGGATCAATTTTCACATGAAAGGGTAGCTTGCAGCCATGAGATAGCAGAAATAATAGGTAATGGAGGCAGATTTCAGCATGATGCACTTTATCAATCAGCAGATAATGATGAATATCTTGAAACGGGAGAAGGTATGCATGAGATCCATGAAGATACCGATGAGAGGTAGGAACTCATTACTAATTCTTTGATTGGAAACAGCAGACCAATATCTTCATATGATTTGATTCCTCATGGATGATAGATATAAATTTTATGGCTAAGCATGAAACAGTGTTTGTTGGCCCAAGTCATTCACATGATATGATGTTTCATAATAGTTTTACTATACCTTACTTCATGAAAACGCATAACTACAATGGGCATCAAATTGAGGAAGGGTGTTTGGTCTTGGTTCTTTGGTTTCCCATTTACACATTAATGTGTAAGGGTTGTTCCATGTTGTTGGTCATGATATTTTCAAACTTTGCATTGGTGATAGCCACTAATTGCTCGGATTGGTGTGCACAGGTTTGTCACTATAGCAGTTGGGATTGGAATGCTAATGAGACACTACTAATTTATGACATTTGTTGCCTTAGCACTTCTACGCAATGTATGTCAACATCAATTTATGGACAGATGGACTTTGAGCACTTGCGGGCTTTTTGGCAACAGGTTGTGGGAGGATTTACAGCGCTTGCACAATTATTACTAGCTCCCACTAGTGTGAGTGATGGATACTACAATCATAAGTTACCGAATCGAAATTGCAATCGGAATCGGGTATGGTATGTCGGTACGGCAAAAAAAAATTGATGGCTTGGGTACAGTTTGGGTACATCCATACAAAAAACATATAAAAATCATAAATATATTAATTATAAATATATATATACATATATTAAAAATTAAATATATTAATTATATGAATATCATAATATATATATATATTAAATATTAAAAATTAAAAATTAAAATATATATATATATATACATTAAAAATTAAATATATTAATTATACATTAAAGATTAAATATATACATTAAAAATTAAAAGTAAATATATTTATCTTTAATAATGCAGTATAAATATATAAGTTTTTAATTTATAACTTTTAAATTTTATATTATTTTTAATTTACAATTTTATTACATATTATTAATATATAATTTTTAATATATATTATGATTTTTATATAATTAATATGTTTAGTTTTTAATGTATATATATTTTTAATTTTAGGATACACTATAAAGAACCAAATGCCTCCTAAGATTGTCTGCCCTATATTTTTTCAAGAATAGTTCTGGAAGCGACAAGGTAAGAACCATTACCTTGTTTCGCAGATTATTTTTTTTCCCAAAACAACAAAAAAAGTTTTAATCATTCTTCTTTGAGCGTTGTTGATTCCCATCCAAGCAAGGGTCGTCGAGTTAGAATATTCAAAATGGTGTTGCTAATTCCCGTCCAAATTAGATAGACTATTCTCTGTTATTCACAAAATACCGTGCAAGTTAAAATGTTATTTTTCGAGTTTGTAGTTTTCATCTGAAACAAAACGAGATCCGTATTATAATGCACACTTAGGTTACATTTTGGGTTTCTAATTTTCGGGAGTAAATTTTATTGATGCTATAGCCACGGGCTCCATACTTTCGTGATTTATTTAATGAACAATAAATGGCATATAGCCGTTGGCTATTTATTTATTGTTATCGATTTTGTGAAGAGACGCATCACTTAAGCATTAAATAATATTTGTTAAATGAGGCCGACCTCATCTTGTTATTCATCACCTTTTATTTGAGTCACAACCTTTCATTTGGTGGCTGACCTTGCATCTTGAAGGGACGCGTCTTCTCCATCGCTCTGTATATAAGGGAGATGTTATTCATTCATTCATTATCATATTCAATTCATTCCATTCAGAGTCAAGTGCAAATTCATCTACAGCAGATCGTCTTATTGTTTCAAGATTTCGATATTGTGAGAAGTTGTGATTTGCATATAGAGAGAAATACTGTTGATATTGCATATTGGTCTTGTCTTCACCACATTGTAAAAGCGAATTGCTGTTGATTTATCAATATATAAGTGATATATTGTTGCTGGGTTTTTCTCCCTCAAGTTGGAGGGTTTTCCTAGGGTATATGTTGTGTCAAATTGTTTAAATTGTTCTATATCTGCTTATTTAATTTCTGATCCTAAAACTCACAAATTTTGGGGTTTTCAAAAGATCAGAAACTCAAAAAAAATTAGGGACAATATTTCCGAACCCTAATAGATTCCACGACGATTCTATTTCGATTCCGATTCAGATACGTATCGTACTCGGAATCGGCCTAGTTTTCCAACGATTCGGTAACATAGCTGCAATCCGTTCGAGTTGTTGATGGATATATCCGCAAATGTTATTGAGGTGATTGTAGTCGATTAGATGAGGTGGTGTGCTCGATATGAGCATATTGACACCTGGGGATTAGGTGTCGATGAGAGGTTATCAGTCTATGATCTGGATGGCATTGTCATGATGTATGATACCCGGGATGACACTATTGTTATCAACTTCCAGTTAGGGACTGATTAGTATCACTTCCAAGATAATCTGAGGATATATGTTGAGGGTTTTCTTTTAGGGTTGAGCAAATTATACCTCATGTTGCCCAAGATTAGGTTAGACAATGGGATTGCAGACGTGGGCTTTACTGGGACGCCTTGGCAAGAGATTTTCCATGATACAGATTTCAACCCTCGCGGGTATTTCAATTTGGATGTTGATGATGTTCACTTAGGGCATGATGAGTTTGTTGTTTTTATCAGAGTAGTGCAACGACAGCATGGTGGACATTGGCAAAGATTGACTTGGGACCCTGAGATTACACTTGGGTTCAGTTGGTTTCAGTTGGTTGCTATTGGGGATACCTTGGCACTACCTGAGGACAAGCAACCTTTGGGAAGGGCAGACTGTAATGTCTCCATTTTAAGGTTCTCTTGCTTTGCAGTTGGAGATGGTTTTTTGGGTTTGTGTCTGCTTGGTCAGAAGGGTAATCTGATGTTACCAGTGAGCTCAAATGATTTAGAGGAGTTATTTGATGCTTTCGAATGTTATTTTTAGCCTCTGATGGGCTCCAAAATTCTTGGAGGGAGTTCCTATTTATAGAAAGTCACCCATTCAGCTCGGTTTATCATTATTCTTCATCAAGATCACTCTTGTGTAGTCAGTTTTCGATTCTGATGCTTTTTGGCAGTTTCCGCAAATTGAGTATATTAATGGCTATATTTTAATTAATTTACTAAGATTGCTAAATATTATTTAAAATATTTAACAAGCAACTTAGTGTTATAGCTTGTCAAAACTGGGATGAAATGTTTTAAATCATGATTATTTTAAACGGGGACCTTGTGTGTAAAATTATTATTACTTTAATAAAAAGGTCTTTCCTAGAGCTAAAGGAGATTTTTAATTAAAAAATGAATTTTAAATAGAAGCTTTTGGAGTGTTTGGCGGAAAAAGTATAAAAGGAGGTTATGAGAGCTCATTTGGGGTTGTTGAAGTATATTCTATTTCTCTAATTGAAACCCTTGTGGGTCGAGAGATTGAACCCGGTTCATCTCAGCCTCTAGAGGACGGAAACCCTCTAGGGAAGATGAATTTCAGTGGTGAAATGATTCCACCCTAGCTGGATTGAGGGATCATCCAGGTCTTCCTTTGTGGGCGATATTGCACAAGTTTGTGGGTCTCCTTCAAAGACAAACTTGGGGATTGAAGATTGAATCATTTATATTTGATGAAATTGAAGGCTTTCTACTGGTCGATTGGTTTTGAGGGATTTTTCTATTGCTGATTGAAAGTCATAGTCTAGTCGTGGGTCTTAGAAGTGTGCCAATATCATTTATTTCAGTGTTGGGCGATTCTATTGCATTTCATATTGTTGGGTGGATATAATATCTACAATCTATGTCTGGATGTTGGTATTATCTGTGAGGGTTTGGCAGGAAATGAATGGTGCCATCTAATCTCACCTTCCAACACCTTTACCAAAGCATTTGTAACACCATAAGAACGGCAACTGAGCATATGTGGAGGGTGTGAACCTTCAGCTTCAGACGCAGCAGTCATTAATCAATTCTGAGTTTGCATTTAGAGGCTGCCTGGTGATTTGGAGGACTTGTTTTGCCTGTAGGAGAGACGCCTGAAGGGTGACAACCTTGGTGTAGGCTTTGCATGGTATAATATTCACTTCTCAAGCTGCTGCAAGTGTATGACAGGCCCAGGCGTGATCATCTCCAGCTCTGAGTAATATTTATCTATATATATTGTTCTTAGTTGCTGCTCAATTTAGAATGTTAATTAAATCTAATACCTTCATTGCTGTCCCGAGTATCATTCATCTACATACTATCAATGTTGTTGCAGAGTTCAATGCAACTATGCAAATCTGCCTACTGCTGTTGCACAGTCTGATAATATATTGGCTGTAGCTTATGTCAGTTGCATACATTTGTATCTCAGTCATATATCAGAAAATGTAGATGAAAATATTAATGTTGAATTTGCTCGTGTAAAACCAGAGATAGAGAACTTGTATGTACACTGTGTTTCCAGACTTTCAAATACACTAATATCACTGTTATGAATGTAATATCAGTGGACTAATCTAAGTATGCTTATAGAGAACTTGTATGCACACTGTGTTTCCAGACTTTCAAATACACTAATATCACTGTTATGAATGTAATATCAGTGGACTAATCTGAATATGCTTATCGCTGCTCATGTTATAGCACAGAAATATGTATATTTAAGTTATATTCCACAACAAATGTATTGGTTTGGTCTTAATCTGGAAGCAATGTAAATGTGATGTTGTCTTTCTCTGAATTTATTTTGTGTGAACTTGCAAACATCAAAATCATTGAAACACACAGCTTAGTTAGTAGCAAGTTGTCTGACAAATTGAAACATGTGTCTAACTGAGATATCGGAAAATATCATGCAAATTCTTGAGGGAATATTACACAATTAGACTCCGTGTGGGAGGTGTGTACAAGCACCCATCAGTTGCTATTCTAATACATTTGACGCTTCTTATGTTTGGGATAGTGGCCTATTTTTCAGTTATGACCTTGATGTTGTTATGCAAGAAGTTGAGAATGAGGAGGTTAGTATTGACATTCTCAAATTTACCTATGGGTTGCCACAGGGTTTTGAGCATGGTGTGTAATAACCTGCCCTAGTTTGCATACAATTTTTTTTTTTTCCAATAAGATTGCTCAGACATTTCGTCAAACAGTTTCCTACTACTGTTTTTCAGAATGTGTTCTTCAAATGGTTTTCAGATCACACAATATTATCAACATAGAACATTTTTAAACCACAATTCTTTGCATAGATAAATGTATATGAACAGCAGGGTATTCTTTATTTCAATTCACGTTGTATCAAAATTACAATTTAAACTCCCGACCTGAAGAATTCGAACCAGCTTCACTCAATGCTGATCATGAAGAATCAGTCCTCCAAATATCACTGAGGTCCAACAACTTAAGTCTTGGTACATAATCTGACTGTGACCAGCACTTTCCTTTGCATAATCATATATTGGAATATTTTTCCTGGAATTAATAGCTGCCTTCCCAATGTTCACGAATCTTTCTATGACTTGTCCTCCTCTAATATACGGTGGCCTCAAATATGGGCGCTAACAAGAGACAGAATAATTATGGCAGGCTCCAAAGAAAAAATACGACTTACTTTTTTCCCCGTGATTCACCCTATAGTCTTCAAATATAACTCGGCTCCTTTAATGATAAGTTGCATGCCGATAAATGAAGTTGTGACCCTTGGTACGCCAACTCCTCCATGCACACACGGAAAATTTTGAAAACCAGAGGTGAAAATCACAATGGCTTACAAAATATATTTATTCATCTTCATAATTCTGCAACTGTACAATTCCTCTACCCCAGAAATAATCTGGAATCAATAAATTTAACTTACTTGAAGTCTTCACCAAATTCATCAAACTCTATTCGTTTAATATCAAAGCGAGAAAACTAAATGTCTTCTCCAGCTAGTCAGGGTAGATCTTTCATTACCAAAGCCAATCTTCTTTCAGAGGGCTTCCAACCTCAAAAAGGCTGTGAACTATGCTCACCAACAAGAACCTGTTCCCAAAACCAAAATCGAACCTACTAGCATGGAGCTCCTCAATTCTTTTATTCACCTCCTCCTTGTAACTCCTCGCGTCTATTTGAAATGTGATTAAGTCGTGTGAAAGAGGTATATTTGAAGAGATACAACTCCTCACATCATGCCCACCCGAAGGATTGTGATATGTCTAATGCTAGGGGCCAAGGTCGGAGAGGAGAGAGGGGGACAGTGAGAACTAGTATGGAAGGTCAACAAGGGGGGGTTACAAAGAAACAAGGAAGCCATAGATTGGGTGGATGGTCTTGCTGGTGAGAACATAATCCACAACATTCACACCATTACCAAGGGGAAAACAAGTAAATCTACCGAAATTGGGGAAGTGAGGAAGCCCATTCAGAATGTGTAGGCTCTAAGATTCACCCAACCTAAGTCAAAGAGTGATTTGTTAGCAAATTCTAAGGGAAAGAGGCACGACCAATAATATGCTCCAGATGCTTCAGGAACTTTAGGAAATAACACTTCTATTGCCTATTGTACCCATACAAAAGAATTTGTATCGTGTCTCATTTTAAGCTAACAAATGTAAAAAGCAATGTTAAGAAAACAATATTAAAAAGAGTACACCTATATTCATCTCTTAAACGTTCTATGTTATAGTACTTGCACTTCTATAGATAAAAGCATACAACTAACCTCTGTCGATCCATACAAATTTAAAATTGTTGTTTCTCCAAGTGTCTCATGTAATACTTCCCACATCCAAATAGGGAAAACCTCTCCACTAAGCACTAAAATACGTAGGATTTTCCGAATTGATCTTCCATTAGAAGATTGTAAACTAGGAATAAGTTCCCGCATAAGAGATGGAACAATTGTTAGCCTTGTTACACTGTATGCCTGCAATGCATCAAAAGTTATGAAGCTTCATGGTATCTAAATATTGATACACATCTAAAGTTATGGCTATGTAGACAAAAAACTTCGGAATAAGTGAAAACATCCAAGGAATTACATTCATTGCACATACACTTCAAATTAAATACTTCAATATCAAGGTTTCAAACTATTGCAAATGAATCATTGATATCTTTTCAAGGTACATGAAGATAAGTCGATGCATCTGATGGGAATGAATGCCTATAAAATTAATAATAAGAAAACTGCCTTGCAACTTTCTATGATATTCAACGTCATATGAGTAAGCTTGACACACACATCTCGAAGTAGGTTTGATAATGTTGGGGCTGATAAAGTTACATTTTATATACTAGAAACAATAGCAATCCAGCTTACCAAGTATGAGGGGCCATAGGAGCCTTGCCAAAAAATAGCTATTTATAATTTGAAAACCATATACCCATGTGAATTTCACAGTTAACTTGTGATGACATATTTAAGTCTAACCTAGGGAAGGCTGTTAGTTTTTATGATCAGATGTAAAAGCAGAAATTTAATTCAAAATCAGACACAATAACACAGCATATACCCTGGGAAAACCCTCCACTTGAGGGAGAAAAACCCAGCAACAATATATCACTTATATATTGAATATCAACAAATGTCTCCTTTACAAAGAGGCCGATATGAAGGCCAAGAAAGAGCACCACAATCTGATGCTAACACAGTAATAATATAAACTCAGCCTTCTACAAATATATCAATCTGCACTTGATCATCTTCTTACTACACCAACTCGCACTTATGAATATCGAACTATGATGAATCTTGAATATGAATGATACAAGAGGAAGCATCGATTATATATACAAGTAAGAAGAGGAAGACGCATCTCTTCAATCTCCATGTCGGCCTCCACCAAAAGTCGTGACTCCAAGATACATGAAGTCGGCCTCAAAGAATCGCAACACTTCAAAAATTTGCTATTGTCTTGCAATTTAAATAGCCGTTAGGCTATCATTAAAATTGTCTCCATCGCATGATCTGGGCTTGAAGTAGGAGCCCGACACTGCTCCTCTAACATCAACAGTTAGGCTATCATTTAAATTGTCTCCATCACATGATCTGGGCTAGAAGTAGAAGTTCGACGCTGCTCCTCTAACATCAACACTCCCTCTTAGCTAAGGAGTATACTTCCAACTGCATAAGACATATCACCTCATCGTGATGTCAACCATAATGGCTACTCCCATATGTGGAAAAGAAACATATCACCTCATCATCATATCAACCATCATGGCTACTCCCATGTATGCTAAATGTGCACAAGTGCCCATCACGGAATCACTCAACATGATGTTGTCACCTCATTGTGACGTTCACCATGGCTACTCCCAAAGGGTGAAAAACACAAGTACAAAAAAAGTCATCACGGACTCTCTCACGTGATGTATGTCATGGAGTCACTGTTACATCCCAAATTGTGACGTTACAATTTACCATCACTAGATAGAGTAAATGTGAATTCTAGAGGTGAATTAATGATGCTTGTACCTTGTTTTCAATATGAATGTTGTTTCATTTGATGTTATTCTTGGTAAAATACTGCATAAAAGAGAATAGAAGGTTATTGATTTGTGAATAATCTAACTTTTGAGATGTTTCATTTATTTTGCTTTGTTATGAGCATATGACTGCCGATGTCATGTCATGGTGTGCAGGTATGAAGACTGTTCCTCCGGACAGAGGAGAAATATCACTCGGGGAGGAACTTGGTCGGGTAAGCAGTAACGAGTACCAAATGAGCATACACACACGTCAGTATAGGTTCTGAGAAACCAAGTCAGTTATGTTGGTCTAGATAAGTCATCCTTAGGCTTGGAGTTATGTTTACTTCTTTATGCTTTCAAAAGTGATGATTACTTATTTGTCTGACTTACTGTGCTTTGACCATGATATGGAAAACATGAATGGATATATGTTAATAGGTCAAGTAAGTATGTATATACATGTCAATACATACGTATGTTCGGCAGATGGATATGCCCATACGTACGTGTCGACATGGTATACGTACATATACGTGTACACTGTATACAGTGATATATATATATAACCACGTTATCAATTGCCTGTGAATAGTGATATTAATTATATTATTTAATATTGCCTAGGAATTTACATATACAAATACTAACACGTATAAGTGTAAATATTCTTATATGAAAATAAAATATATATATATTTAAGAATATATAAATATAAATATTTATATTGTAGTTTTACTTAGAAATATATATATGTATATGCGTAAATATGTTTAAATATTAATATTTAAATATACCAACGCATATATATATTTAAGTATATAAATCTACAATAAAGATATATATAAATATATATTTATAAATATATATATTAAATTAAATAAATTTATGAATTTTATATTACCGTGGGTAAAATTGTAATCGCCTTGCATAGTAAAATCTTTATTAATGAGTTTGGAAATATTTGATTTTTGATTTAAAATATGAAATCGAAATATTGAGAGAGTTAAGTATTTGAAATATAAAATACTTCATTGAGTAAAGTCGAAACATTTGAAAAGTGAAAAATACGTTTTTAAAAAGAGTCATTCCCGTGAAAATGAAAAAGGCGTAGAAAAAGGAAATCGCGCGCCTGGTAAAGACGCGTCTGGTTCGCACGTAGGCTGTGACCTGGTCCAGAGAATATGTAAGAACCCTGGTGGTTCTCAACCCAAACCCTTGACTGAATATGGCAATTTTGATAGTTTTGTATTTTTTTGTGTTTTGAGGTTTTTTTGCATAAAACAAGAGAAGCTGCGATTTCTTCTAAAAATGCTAATAAATTCAAAATAAATTCTAAATTCATGAAATAAGCTCAAAATTGTTCAGAGAACAGAGGCGCATCAATTTATTATCTTCCCAGAGCTTTTACAATGCTAAAAGATAGAACAAATAAACATAAGATGTGATTTTATTCAAAAACCTGATTTTCCTTGCCAGGCGCCAAAAGTAACAGAGAAGAATGTACGGCTGAAAGGATAGATGAATCTCCAGCCTCAGAAACGTTGCAGAAGCTTTCAATAACCTAGCCGCCCAAGATCCCTCTGCCAGAGACTGGAATAGAAAGGCGTATCTCTCTGAAAAGAATAGTACGGCCCTGCTGGTACAACAGTACGGCCTGTACAGCAGCAACACAAGAATATAGTACGGCCTCAAATAAAGTGTCAGATCTCTGAAATAGAACCTCTGATGAAGTCGCCTCAATCAACTGGTGAAGTTCTCTAAATATCTTTCCTGAAATCAACTCGATGTGCCCAACTGCAACTCCTAAATGAAGTCACCAAGATGCAAGCTTCAACTGGTATTTCACAGTCTCAGTCTGCCAATTCCTGAAGAGGTATCGTTCTCCAGAAACGCTTCATCTGCCAGAAACCCTAGGGTTTGCAAACTCCAATGCTCAGAGCAAAATAAGACAAATTAGAATATCATAACATAATGGTTCGATTTGTCCTTTCTGAGAATATATACTTCCTTTGAGAAATTCGACCCAACAGCTCTTTTTAATAATCATTTAATAAAATGATCAAATTCGCCTTTTAGACTTAGGAGAATTAATAATAATTAAATGACGTCTCATTAATGAATAATAATTATTCATTTTGTCAAAATATATCACTTTATTATAAAGTATTAAAAATACTTTATAATATATCATTTAATCATTAATATTTTAAATATATTAATAAAGTGACTTTAATATAAAGTCAAAATATTAAATATTCAATAATCATCAAAACACTCCTTATTTCTCCATCGATCATCAAATCGAAGAACTGGTCGACTCTGAGCTGAATAGCTGAACCAGGTGCCCTGCCCAAAATAGCAACTTCCGCCGACCTAACTTTCTAAAAATAGAAAGTTTCTAAAATTCCACACTGGAAGATTCTGCGAAGGCCCAACCTGAAACAACTGCAATGTTGAAGCTACCAAACACTGAGTAACTCCCTCAGATGATCCTCTGCACACATCTGTCAGCCTACGAGGATCGAAATAATAGGCTAACCTCGTCACCAGCTGTGCTGACTAGGATGGGGACATCACAGAATAACCCTAAAGCTAATCTCATGGCTCGAAATGGCGACGTGAGATCATATGAACCTTGACGTTTTCATTTGGAAACGAATTTCCTGGTTTATTGCAACAATATAACCTAAAAACTGAAAACGCCTTGAGCTGTCAATCCGCCATGTGAAAGTTGAAGAATTCTTAATTTGCTGGCTTAATAGGAAGTCGATTCATCTCTATTATAATGACTTAGAGTTTATGAACTCGCCAAGTGTCTTTTTAACTAAATCTGGGCACTTGTTGTCAATCTGCATGCCTTCTTAAAGGGAAAACGGTTGCAATTTGGGTATATAAATATACACGCCTTCCATTCATTAAAAACATCACTTGAGCAATTCTGAGTTTAGTATTTTGAGCCGTCCCTGTTCATTCTATAACACACAATTCTGGAATTCGGGTTTAGTCTCATGACAAGTATTTCTGAGTGTTAATTTGCTGAGAGTGAGAATTATTCTGCCAAGTGAGTTTTTGAGAGCATTTAACAAATTTTGTGAGCAAATACAGAGTGTTCATCCTTTGTAGAGTGAGCTTTTAATCTGCTAAGAAGTCCTTTGGCTGGAGGCTGTAGGTGTAGCAAGTTCTCACTAGATCAACACCTGTGGAAAAGCTCTTGATAGGCACGTTAACTCTTTTACTTATTCATGAAGTTGCTATACTTCTTTGGTCTAGAAGAGTTTACAAATGAAAGTCCACTTTCATTGAAACATAATAGGGAATGAAGGTAGTTCTTTATGGTATACTTGAAAAGAATTTCTTAAGGATTTCCTTAATTATAGAAGTGCTATTGAACCATTAAACAAGTGGAAAATTTGTGAAATAGGAAGGCTAATGCATGTTCTATACTATTAACTCTTGCATTAATTAGTAAACGGATTTATTGTTCCATTGAAGAGTAAATTATATTAATTAGTAGACGGATTTACTGATCTATTGAAGAGTAAATTGCATTATTTGTATTGACTCCATATAAGGAGTGTATGTTTGTATATAGCTCTTTAAATACTAGGGAATGAAATGAGGGTATTTAATAAGCTACCGATCACAACTAGTTGAAGATTAACTTAGTCAAGTTATTAAAAGCTCCTAGGATGAGAAAGTCCCGTATAAGGAAGATAGTTGTGAGTACTTGTTAAATTGTTCTCCTTTCTAGTAGATAGCTTGTTGTAGGACGTCTAGGGTACGAACTACCCCGATAGACCAACCTACGCGTAGTGTAAGAAAGCCTTAATGCAAATCGGCCCTGAGTAGTGCATATGATAAATGACCTTCATTCGAGGTACTGAATGATAATACTTTGGCCAAAGTAGTGAAATGTACAACATTCACTTAGGTGTGAAATAGTTGAGACTACACTGTCAGTTCATTGTGATCCCGAAGTACATACTAGTTCAAGAGATGCCGTATGCACAGGACCTAGTTATGTAGGAACACAACACTATGCTCAGTTGGTAATCGTTAAAGGATACCCTACCAATCTCTTCATCGAAGGGAGGGCCATCTATCTAACGATGGGTGTGCGGGGGACCGCATTATAAGTCCGTGGTTGACGGAAAAGCGCCCGAGTGATGTTTCTCCTCCTCAGCAAGCGGCCGATGTACCAAGATTTGAAAGGACGGACTCCTGGACCTTGTAATGTCCCCAAGATTTCGACAAAGTGACTTAATTATTTAATTTTGCCTAAGTCTTAAATTATTTATTAAAAGGATCATATTAAATAATTAATAGTCAAGTTATAAAGTGACTTAGGAAATATTGAAATATCACTTGCTAAAAGTCACTTATATTTTGAATTGTAAAAAATTAAAAAGTGACTTATGAAATATTAAAAACATTACCATATAAAATGTCACTTTGATTTTTGTATGAGAAGAATACAAAAGAAAGAAGGAAGGATTGATTCGCACCTTTTGAACATTGTTAACTTTTCACGGGAGAGCTCTGGAGAGTTTTTCGCGCCTAAGAGCACACGCCTTGGGAACCAGGTTCGGCAGTGAAACAAATCTGCCCTAGCTGGAATGATAACTTCATATTTTCGTGGGTCTTCCCCTTGCGATTTTTGCTGATCTCGTTGGGAGTTTTTGGATGGAATTTTGAGCAAAAAGAAGACGTCTCTCTGTGCATAAACCTAGGCGTTCATTCACAGGCATGAGAGACAGAAACAGGGACGTGTATACCAGTTTTGGGTGAGCAAATAGAAGGAAACGTGATTGCAGAAAGAAGAAACGACTTCTTCACTTACACAGCAGGTCGTGGCTGTTAAAGACAAGTTGAAGGAAGGCGCCTGGGATGCTAAGGGCTGAATACTCTATTGCAGAAGGTCTTACAACTATAGAGATATTTCTGAGGTCGGACATGAAGTTGGGCTATGTCCAAGTCGTTTTACTTCATCTACATGCTGGAGGCGAATTAAACCAGGTCTGAGTTTTCTTTATGCTGTATATCTATTATCTTACTTGTTAGAAAACCCTTGGGTCTGCTATGTAAGATGTCTTGGACCTGTTGGTGATTTCTGGAAATGCTTATATGAGAATATTTCAACATAAACTCAGAAAACAGTTTTTTTTATGCACTTACTGCTCACATACAAGACCTGGGTATTGATCAATCGTTGTAAGAAGTCTGGAAAACAAGGAATCTCTTTAAATGGTTACCATCATAAATGATACATGTAATATTGCATAGTGAATGGTTGTAAATGTACTAACTGAATGGGATGTCCAAGATTCTCAGAAAATTAATTACACTCCTTGCTGTTCTATAATGTCAGTCCTAAATACTGTCTGAGTACTGTATTCAGTTGCTGGGTGTGCTATCCGAGAGAAAATTAATGAGTTGGTGTTAATAGAAATGATTTTTACTGTTGAGTGGTGTTGCATGAGCTTCAGTCAACTACCTTGGGTTAGTATTCGGATGTATTCGATATTAACAGTAAATGACAATTTGGTACACTTATTGCTAACTCCTATGTATGGAATTCATTGTATGTAAATACTGCTTGCTTGAAACAAGTTCATTTGAAACAAGAAAGGAAAATATCAGCCTAAAGACAATACCAATCCGGGCAAGAAAAATACAATTCCAAGTTAGGAATTTACAGTGGAACTTTACAGTGGTATCGGAGCAACTTTAACACCGTCGTTGACACATACAACGAGCTCCCCTCAAACCAAGCAACAATCAGCATACTATAACAGCCATTAACAGCTCACACATCAAGTGTTAGACACAATTTCAAGAGGGCCAAAACAGGAAATCTAGAAAAAATTTACAAGGCATCTTACAGACCTTCTTACTACTATTTGTTCTAAAGCTCATTGGAGATATGTTAGTTAAGGTATGTATTCATGTTTCATGTACTTGTGAAGTTATTATATTGGGATGGAAACTTTATTGTAAATTGATATAGCAACATGTTCATGTTTTATCAATAAAGAAAAGGAAAATTTTTATTGCAATGTCATGATAACACGTTTACATACTTGTAGGATATAAATTATGAAAACTTTAATTTTACCAAAGGGTCGGGTCGTTACAGTCACACACATGACATCCACCATGGCTACTCCCAGAGGGTGGAAACAAGGGCCTTCACCTCAAATTTCTCTCATAGAGAGAAATGCATTAACAAGGGCCTACACCTCAAATCCCTCTCACAGAGAGAAATGCATTAAAGAAGATCACTGATGCTGAAACTCTCTCTCAGCTAGGGCTTCATTCTCCACAATACCAAGCTTGTCTCGAAAGTACACAAACTTTATTCTGGAGAGAGGCTTGGTGAGAATGTCTGTCGTCTGCTCATCAATGCTGATATACTTCAACTGGATCGCTTCCTAATACCATATCTCTGATATAGTGGTATTTGATCTCAACATGTTTAGTTCTCCCATGAAACACTGGATTGATAGAAAGCTTCACACAGCTTTGATTATCACAATGGATGACAGTCGGCTCCAACGATTGTCCAAACAATCCTGCAAGGAGCTTCTAAAGCCACACTGCTTCTCTAGCTGCCACACAAGCTGCAATATACTCAACCTCTGCAGTGCTTAGTGCCACTGAAGACTGCTTCCTGCTACACCAAGATATCATCGCAGACCTCAAACTGAAGCAACATCCAGAGGTGCTCTTCTGATCAGCAACACACCCTGCCCAATCAGAATCAGAATATCCATGCAGCTCCAAGTCCACACCAGAAGAATATCTCAAGCCATACCCAACTATGCCATGCAAGTATCTCAGGATTTGCTTTGCTGCAACTAGATGTATTTTCCTTGGTTCACACATGAACTAACTAAGTGCACTCACTGCATAGCAAATGTTTGGTCTAGTATTGACTAGATACATCAAAGATCCAATCAACCGCCTGTACATCGTGGGATCCACCAAATCTGAACTAGTTGCAGCCTCTTTTAGCTTCTACAAGTTGGTCTCCATAGGCGTAGACATGGATTTGCAATCCATCATACCAAATCTTTTCAAGATGTCAATAGTATACTTCCCTTGACTCAGAATGATCTCATCTGGCTTCTGCCATACTTCTAAACCAAGGAAGTAGTGCATGAAACCAAGATCCTTTATTTCAAATTCAAAAGCTAACTCCTTCTTGCATTTGAAAATGAGGTGATCTTCTCCAGTAAGAATTAGATCATCAACATAGAGTACCAAGATCAATGCTTCGCCATCAATTACCTTGAAGTTTAGGTTTGAATCAACATCATTCTTGCAGAAGCCCAATCTTAACAGGTAACGATCAATTCTTACTCAAGCACCTAGAGCCTACTTTCTAAGGCCATACAAAGCCTCTTCTTCACCAAACATGAGACTCCTTCCCATGAACCTCAAAGCCATCAAGTTGCTCAATATATACCTCTTCCTCAATTACACCATTCAGAAATGTTGTCTTCATGTCCATCTGGTGTATCTTCCATCCTTTAGATGTTGCAATAGCAATGATGGTCCTGACGGATGTATAACGAGCAACTGGAGCAAAGGTTTCCTCATAGTCAACTCCCTCTTTCTGAGAGAATCCTCTAGCCACGAACCTAGCCTTGTACTTCTCAATGCTCCCATCAGCCGCATGCTTGATCTTGAAGAGCCACTTAGAAGAAACAACAGATTTTCCTTCAGGTCTAGGTACGATGTCCCAAACATCATTCTTGAGAATGGATTGATACCCTTCAGCCATAGCATCTCTCCAAACTTGTTGACTAGTAGCTTCCTCAACACTGGAAGGCTCTGACTCAATGATTTGACTCATCAATGCAACATAACTGGAGAACTTATGAGGTCTCTTGCTTTCTTGAGTGTTCCTCTTGGAGTTGCAAACTTCTCTGCCTCCTACATAGTTTTCCTAGCCCAAAGAGGTCTCTTGCAACCAATCACAATGTTTGTAGGCTCATCAGTAGGTTCCAAAGGCTCAACTAGATCTTCATCTTCTTTTAGATCAAGAGTCTCCTAATCTCAAGAGTATGGTCAACATCCATATCCCTCAAGGAGACTCTGGTCTTCATTGTTCATTCCATAAGGAATGCCTTTAGATCTTTGAATGCAAATAATATCTTCGCAAAATGTAACATCCCACCTAATGTCAATCAACTGACCGAATGTACACTGTGAGACTTTTGAAGACTCCTACCAGGCCCACATTAAATATTCCCTTCTGCCGCATGGTTCCAACTTTGTCCTTTTATCTTTAGGTACATGAACATTGCCAATCGACAACCAAAGATCCTCAAATGACTTTAATTTTGGCTTCACCGTGGAATGCTTCGAGTCATGTTCTCCAAAATTCGGTGGGGGCTTCTATTCTGAACATACACAGCTGTCCTAGATGCTTTAGCCCAAAGGAAGGTTTGCAGATCTTGTTCATGGATCATGGCTTTGGCTACTTCCACAATAGATTTGTTCTTTCCTTTTGGTAAATCGCTCATGGAGCATTGTAAGGGACACAAAACTTCTCTAATCCCCTCGCTTCAATGCAAAATTTATGAAGCTTCCGTGATGTAATTTCCTCCGCGACGTGGATTCAAACATTGATCCTCTCCTAATAAAGCTCTACCGCAGCTTTAAACCTTTTTGAACCCTGGCACTTCCTCAAATTCTTTAGATTTCAAGAAATAAATCCAAGTTCCTTCTAGAGTAGTCATCAATAAAATAATGTAACAAGAACCCACTCAAAGAAGCAAATGCATTGGACCACATAAACGAATGAAAAGATTCAAAATACATTTAGATCTACTACCACTATGAAATGGACCTTTAGTATTCTTACCCAATGCGCAACCTCTGCAAGTGCCTTCATGCTCTTGGTTGAGTTTTGGAAGGCCCGTGACCATCTTCTCCATGGTAGGTAATGCTCGAAAGTGAAGGTGAGCCAATCTTCTATGCCAAAGTTCACATGAACTCGATGAATCGTGCAACAAGGCCTGAAGTGGACGAGTGCAAAGTCTATAGAGGCTCTCATGTCGAACTCCAATCACCTGAGCATACTTGATACTTGAGTTCTTCGGCCATGCAAGAACTTTACCTTCTGAAAATGCAACTTGGTACCCCTTGTCCTCCAATGCTGAGATAGAGACAAGGTTCCGCTTAATACCAAGAACAAATAGAACATCAATCAACTGCAAGGAAATGCCGAAATCCAAGTGAAGAGAGGAGGTCCCAACTCCTTTCACAGAATAACTAGCATCATCTCCAATAATGACTTGAACACTAGAATCTCTCTCCACCAAATCAGTTAGATGCTCTCTAAATCTGGTGATGTGGCGAGAGGCACCACTATCAATCAACCAAGTGTTGTTGTTTGTGCACATTATTGCTTGATAATGTAGAATAGAATAGAAAAACCACTTGAATCCTTATATAATGAGAGATCTCACCCACATCCGCGAATCAAGCTCAAGGCTTGGTCCGGTTAAGTAATCTTGTAATAGTGACTAAACCTCACAAGACGAAAACATTGAATGCTATAAAGATCCTTCTTCTTCTTAGATGCAGGGGCACCATCAAATCCTTTATCTCTATTTCTCTTGAAGTAGCCTTTCTTCCCTTCTTTTCCTTTCTTCTTCAAGGATTGAGCGGCAAGAACATGAATGTCTTCATTTGTAGAGCTTTGACCAATGCCTCTCGCAACCAACCTTGATTCTTTTTGAACACAATCCGCCCTCAAACGATCAAACTTAGGAAGTTTTGATCTCCCATTGATTCCTTGGATGAATGGCTCCCAAGATTGAGGAAGACCATTGAGAGCCAACATAGCCAAATCCTTATCGTCCACCAAATGCCCAATGGTAGAGAGCTGATCTCTCAATTCGGTAATCTTCATGAAGAATGAGATGACGGATTCTCCTTTCATCTTGATATCATGAAAGTTGTTGTTTTAATGAAAGAGCTCAACTTGTGTTGTTGATTCATACATCTCTCCAAAGTATTGAACACTTCTCTTGGCTGCCTTCAACTTGAGAGATGATTGGTAATAATGTGATCTTTCACGGAAATAACCAACATCTTTTTCTAGTGCCATTTCTCTTCCATTGAGGCTTCATTCTCACCGGGCTGGTTCGAACTTTGCCATCCACAACTCAGTTAACTCATTTTCTTCCACGAGCATGACTCTAAACCTCCAAGATGTGAAGTTTGGTGCGCCCTCAAGTCTATCTTCAATCTTGAGCCTGTTCACCATCTTGATGAAAGATAGATGCAATCAAGGATGAGAATAAGAATGGAGGATAACGCTACTTGACTAAATTTGATCACTATCTTTCTTATACCCGCTCTGATACCATGTTAGTTTTTATGATCAGATGTAAAAGCAGAAATTTAATTCAAAATCAGACACAATAGCACAGCATATACCCTGGTAAAACCCTCCACTTGAGGGAGAAAAACCCAACAACAATATATCACTTATATATTGAATATCAACAAATGTCTCCTCTACAAAGAGGCCAATATGAAGGCCAAGAAAGAGCACCACAATCTGATGCTAACACAGTAATAATATAAACTCAGCCTTCTACAAATATATCAATCTGCACTTGATAATCTTCTTACTACACCAACTCGCACTTATGAATATCGAACTATGATGAATCTTGAATATGAATGATACAAGAGGAAGCATCGATTATATATACAAGTAAGAAGAGGAAGACGCATCTCTTCAATCTCCATGTCGGCCTCCACCAAAAGTCGTGACTCCAAGATACATGAATTCGGCCTCAAAGAATCGCAACACTTTAAAAAATTTGTGACTTCTAAATGTCAGCCTCATTAGTAATGATTAAATATTAGTTAATGTAAATTGATGAAGCGCCTCTTCATCAATTATCGTCTTGCAATTTAAATAGCCGTTAGGCTATCATTTAAATTGTCTCCATCACATGATCTGGGCTGGAAGTAGAAGCCCGACGTTGCTCCTCTAACATCAACAAAGGCAAGCTGCATGAATGCATCATTGAGGAACTAAGAAATGGGGTTACAACAGATGGTAAACATTGATGGAGTTTTCAGCTACACTTTTTGAACCAAATGCCTCCTTCTTGAAATCAATCTTAAATATAGTTTGAAAACATTCATACTTGAAGAATTGAGTTGTCAAAGGAATCTTAACTATTCCTAGTAAAAATTCAACAAAATCCAAAGGAATGTTTCCTAAAAGCATAAAAAAGCTAGAAAACATCATAGGACATTGCGAAAGTTTAGTTACCACCACATCAGAACTACCCACAAATATATAGTAATGGACCAATTTTAGGACTTACGTTAGTACAATCAAAGGAGAATGTAGTGAATTGCTTTGATCTTCATCCAAATGCTAGAAGTGCCAAGGTAAATCAATCTCATTAGTGGATCATCTTCGAATTAGCAACATGATGATGAGTTGCACACACCACGAATCCTATAGGAGCATGTAATGCTCCCTTCCTAAGCTATGACAGTGATTATTGGGATTAGCGTATTCCTCAGGGTTCTCGTAGGCTAATATGGTTGGATAGGGGACTCCTTAGCTCTTGGTGTCGTGTTCGGGATTTCAGGAGTATCTTTTTGGCACTTTCCGGAGCAGTTTCGGGCATCGGGCCCAATACTTACTATTTTTAGTAAGTCACCTCCTAGGCATCAACATTGTATTTTCATGTTAATCTTGCCTTGGGATGCTTAGTTGTAATGTCTAATGTTGTTTTGGCGGGATTTTATGGCCTGGGGGATTTAATTTAAAATAACATTAAATTTAGAAAGTTAAATTAAATATTTAACTTTATGTTATTATAATACTTTTATAAGGTGACTTTGGGAGACATAAGGAATGTTAAAGAAAATGGTTAAATATTTGTTTTTTTAGTTGAGGCGCCTAAAAGGGAGACATAAGGAGGATTTAAAAATTTAATAAAATATTTTATTCTTCCAATATGGGGCGTGGGATTTGGAGAGGCATACAAAAAGCAAATTGAAGTTCATTTGAGATTTATGCTTGATACACTTTTTGAAGAGAACTTCCAGGTTTTTTCCAGCAGCTTTGTGAGGATGGAAACCCTTGCAAGGAACATCCATTGTGGTTGTGAAAGATCAACCCTAGTGGATTAGTCTACAGGCACTTCATTGGAGTGATTCAGAGCTCATTTGTTCAATCCTTTGCTCAGTTTCAGAGGGTTTCACATCAGCAAATTGTGAGCACATTGGAGGAGAGTAAATAGCAATTTTAAGACACCAAGTTTTCAGACTTGAGGCTTTCCTTGGCTGGCCGTACCTCTTTCAGGCAGGCCGTACAGTGATGGAGAGGGAGGCGTGGGAATTTTGGAGCAGGTCACCTAGTTTTTGGGGCCTTTTTGGAGCTGTTTGGGGGCGCCTAGGGTGGAGCAGCAGATGGGTAGGGTTTATGGAGTGGAGAAGGCACTGAAAATGGAGTTATGAGCATTTTGGGCACTTCCAGTTTGCTGCCACAGTGTTGTTTCAGACCTGCACTTTAATGTTTCTTGCTGGGTATGTTCAAAATCATCATCTTTGTAATTCTTGTGTCATTCTATATTGTTGTAAATTTTTTAACAATAATTAGTCCATTATTCTAAGGAAACAATTTGTTAACAGACTTGCTTTAGTTTCAACTGTGTTCATTTTGTAAAAATCTGAAAAATCAGAGTATATTGCATTTCTATATTGTTCCAACATTTTCTTTGAGTTATACATTCTCATGTTAACTTCAAAACTTCAAAAAACAATATTGCATCAAACAAAAAAACTAGTGCATATTACAACAGACTGCTATCCCAAATTTCTTTAACCTGCTTTAAAACTTGCAACTAATCAAAATTTCTTTCATAAAACTTGAGATTTTTCTTCTCCAAGGCACGCATTACGAGGTGCAAAGAGTGGCAAATCTCTGTTTTAGGTTGATTAACCTTTGGGCTACTCTTTTTCCCCTTTTCATTTTCGTTTTCGTCAATTTCTGAGTTGTTTTTAGTGTCTTTTTGACCAATTTCGGGTTTTTGAAGCAACTCAGCAAATAGGAAAATTTTAACTTGGAAGCAAAATTGCTAAAGTGATTCAAAAACCAGAAATTGCTTAAGTGACTTAAAAAGTCCGAATTTGTTAAAGTCTTTATATTTTTGTCAAAAAGAAAAATTGTCAAGTCATCTAAAAAGTCCGATTTCCTTTAAATGAAATTGCATTTTGGCTTGAAAAACCCGATTTTGTAAAAAAAAGGCATGTTATGACTCCTTGGAAACCCGATTTTATGTTTTATTGTCATTTTTCATTGCAAAAGCTTCTGAAAAGTCTGACATCTCTCAGATTCGAGCTAGTAGAATTCTTCTTTGCTTTTATTTCCCCATTTCATGGAGATTTAGTCAACTATAATGCTCGAAATTCAGATTTTTGCCAGTAAATAGCCATCGCCCTCTTTATTTCTGGACGCGCCTAGGGTTTTGTCTCTGTAATTTCTCATATACAACTCACTTCAGGTATGATTCGCATTTCTTCTTCTTTCTTTTGATGTTTTACTGTTATTTATTGTTTTATTTTCAACGTCATTGTCTTCTACATACATTGTTTTAGATTCCGATGTCTTTTTCAAAACGCGTTTTTTATTTTTTACGCTTTTTTCTTCTGTTTTTCCGTTTTTTCCATGGACTATTATGTATATTTATTAATATTTGTTTTAGTTTTATAAAAACGCATTTTTCTCACTGGTTATCTTTATCTTAAATGCGTTTTTCTTTGTCTAAAAAGTCTGCCTTCATATAAAAACGTGTTTTTATAATACACATTCGTATTATATGACCTCCATTTCCCTTCATCTCATTTACTATTTCATTCGCCTCACATATACTCCATATTTCCGTCTTAAAACCTCATGCATAACACATATTCCATCTAAATTCCTCCTCCGTTTCAAAACGCGTTTTTTTTTTTTCACACACCCTCTCCATCTCACTGAAACTTTGCCTTCCATCTCCACTCATATATTCCATTATACATAATGCATTTTTCATTATTAAATACCTTACAATAAGAACGTGTTTTTCACTTTACCATTCCAGTAATAAACAATACATTCTGTTTTCATTTATCCATCTTCCATGCTCATTTCCTACATTTTTATTCATCCACTTCAAATATTCATCATCATTTTCCACAAAAATAATCCACTTTGTGTTACCATTCGGGTTTTTAACCCCAAAATACAATTTCGGGATTTGCAGCTGAAATAACAATTTTTAAAATTGCAAAAGCAAAAATTGTTAAACTTCCAAAAAATCCCGATTGCCTTTGTAAAAATTGCTAAAGTGTCAAAAAGTCCCGAAATTGTTGAAGTCATTCGAAAACCCGAATAGCCTTAAAAAGCACAAAAGTTGACCTTTTTTGGACGAAATTCCAAATCTAAGCCAAAGATCTCTTTTGTCTTGCTGTTTCAAGAAGACATGCTGTTTTTGACTGCCACCATTCCATTTTTATTCCCAAATCATCTTCATTTGCCTTCCATCTTTCTTCCAAAGTCCATTTCATTGTTCTAGGGTTTGAGTTTCGCCATGTCCACTCACGTTGATGCTGATGATGTTCTGACCTTATGGGGTTTTCACCGCAGTCTTGCAGATTCCTGTTCAATGACGGATGAACCAACTTCTCCAGCAGGCAAAAAGATGAAGTATAAATTCGACAAATATCAGAATGAGATTTCTCCGTCTCACGTCGTTTCAAATATCGACGAGATCAAAGACACAGAAATCGGGCATGTTGATATGTCCGAATTTCTTGAAAGAGCTGAGAAATCCACTTCTTCTGATATGCAAAAATTGCTGAGGAGTCATATTCATCTGGTGGCTTCTTTTCCTGTTGCTGCCCTAGAACCAGAATTCGTCCTTGCATGTGCAGCACGCTTTGATAGACAATCCAGAACAATCAAGGATGATGATGGCAACGTAGTTATCAGACTTGATGCTGAAACAATCAATAGAGTTTTCAGAGTACCTGATGCAACTACTTATTCAGAGATTTCATTGAAGAGTGCTCATAGACATTTTGAGCAGAAAAAGAGTGATTGTATTAAACACATCAACTCTAAATGGCTTCTTAAATCATGACCTTGTGTGACCCGTATGCCCAAGTTGTATCGGTCTGATTTTACAGAAAAAATTAACGATATGATCACTCTTCTGAGTAGAATTGCAGGGTTGAAAGTTTCTAATGTATTTGAAAACTGGATGTATAAATTCATGGTTGTTATTAGAAAAGCACATCATCCAATTTTCTGGGGAGAAATAATCAGTGACTGTTTGTGTGAACAGCTTGCACAGGTTCCTACCACCCTTACCTTCTATATGAATTCATATTTGGTTTATATAGCAGCTTCCTTGAGACATTTTCCAGGCTTATCTCCTGAAGGTGACAGATCCTTGGTGCCTGTATGGAAATATTATGACCAGCTGACTTTTATTCCAAGTCGAGCGCATTATAGAAGGGTTCAAGATGCCTTCTTCGGTTATTTTATGTGTTTGTTTGACAAAGAGTTGGTAAACAACAGGGTGTCTGATGCAGCTTGGAATAAGGTAAATCAATATGGCTGCTTGTTTCTTCAATTTCCTACATTCACTTATATGAGAGTTGGATGCTTTGAAGACCAACCTTATATGCTCCCAAGATATCCAACTGATAAGATCATTCTGATGGAGCTGGGAAGGCAGTTAATGGCAGTTCATTCACGTCAAGCTACGCAACACAAGTCTGGAATTGGTATTTCATCACATAATCCATTGGTAATCGGCAGGTATTCTTTGACAACTTCTTCAAGAGCCAAAGCAATGGAAACTGAACTTCAGGAGATAACATTGAAAAGATTCCAAGCTAGAGTGGATTTTGATTACAGGAGGATGAAAGATAAAATAAAAAGAGCCTTTACTCATGTTCACCGCATTGAAGACATTTGGGCAGACCTCCGGACAGAAAAGGATATATACAAAATGGATTATTGCAGGCTAACTTTGGAGCAAATTATTGATCTAAATTTGACTTTAATTCCAGAGGGAGTAATTGATGATAGGCGGATTTTGGATCCTGAGTACGAAGAACAAGGAGTTGCTACTGCTCCCATTCCTGCAATTCAGTGGTCTCAAAAGGAATCCGTCTCTATCTTTGATAGATTTCAATCAGTCTTGGCGAACACCAACTCTTGGCTCAAAAGTATAGGTGTCAAGACTATCAAAATCAAAGTTAGAGCTGAAGATGACCCAGCTGGTCCTAGAGGATTGAAATCAGAAATCAGAGAACAATCAAAAGAAGGAGCTTCCTCTTCAAGTACCAGAATCAAGCTGAAAGTAAGCAGAGCTCCAGAACAACCATTGGATAGGGAAACACTAAAGGGTAAGGAAGTCAACGAAATGCAGATTCAGGTATTAGATAAGCAAGAAGAAGACGAGGTTCTTGAGACCTCTACCATTCTAAGTGAGATAACTCCTCACATTGAAGCTCCAATACCAGAATCAGCTATATCTCTTATGTCCCCTATCGACAGTGATGTTGATTCCTTCTCCACTGTTTCTGTTCCTTCTATTCCACCACAAGAGACTTGTCATCAGTCTTCATCAATAATGAATACTCCCATGATGAACTTGCCTAGTAACTTCAAGAGTATTTTTGACATAAATCCAATTTTTTCAGCCATGTCAGAAACAACTCTTCCAGAAATTGATACCTCTGTAACAAGTTTTGATTGTTTCATGGCCAATCCTAGTTGTAATTTGTCTTCTGAGCAAAACATTGTTGCTGTACAAACCGAGGCACCATCTAGGATTTCTGTTGTATCACAAACTGAGCCCATTTCTACAGAGACTGCAGTTGCTATTTCAGATGTGACAACCTTGGATCTTCCTCCATGGTTGAATTCAGTTGCTCCCAAAAGAAAGAAACAGGCAGTATCTCCTGATATTTTTGATTTCCGAAAATTAAAGAAATCAAAACCAGTGATTGCAAAGAAAGCTAAAACAGTCTCACAGGTTTTTGTTGACAGCAACAGAATGAAATATGCTGAAATTGCAGAGCCTCTAGTTGATAAACCACATGAAGAAATGCAGGTATCTGATTACAGGTTCACAAGAGTCGAATTGGGCAAGCAGACTCATGCCAATATGATGCAGGATGCTCAGAGTTCAGTGACAATTTTAACACAAAGCTATAATGAACTCTTAGCTAAAAAGGAAAAACTCAAAGAAGACAATGCTCAGCTGATTTCAGTCATTCAAAGGATTACAGGATCATCAGAGGCAGTTAATTCTCTATCTACAGCTCCTCCAAATGAATCAGTTAGACAATTAGAAAGAATTGCACAAAAGGCCAAGGCAATTGATTCATGGATAACTCAGCTGATTGAGCAAAGCATTCCAATGATTGAGAAGACGTTGCAAGTTCTCAAGAATGTCAGAATAGCAAAGATAAAACTGAATCAGACTTTGGAAGCCTTCAAGCAGAGTTTGGAATCACTTGAGAAGGATTTAAAAATCTGGCATGAGATAGATCAAGTTAAGTTACAAATTCTATGCAGCAACTTGATCTTGCCAAATAGAGAGAAGTACATAGAATTTGAAGAACTTATGACAAATAGATCATTAGTCATTCAAGATCTTATCAAAGATATCCAGGCCACTTTAGAAATGAATGATGAAGTTCAGCAGGATATTCTTTCAAGTTTTGAGAAGATCTCATGTACGGTTTTGAATCAAGAAGATGAATTACTTGAAGCTGATTCAGTTACTTCAGAAATGGCAGCCAATCTTCGTCAACAAATGGAATCAATTTTCTATGGATTCAATTCAAAAGCTTATCAATCATCAAACAATCCTTGAGAAAATGCAAACTACTTATGAAGAGCATAGATTGGCGACTATCAGATACTTTGATGTAATTTTGAAGACAGTTGCAGTGGCCAAGAACACGTTGGGTCCAGATCCGAATGAGTTGCAAACCATCATCAGCAAATTCTTATCCTTCAAAGATAGGAATGAAACAGATTAAAATTTTAGATTGTTTTATGTAATTTTACTTTCGACAAAATACATGTAAAAACAAATTTTGCAATTGCAAGTGTTCTTTCCTTGCAGTTTTCGAAAATGTAATTACATGTAAAATCTTACAAGACAAATCACAATTTGGATTGTAATTTTGAATAAGTCAATCGCAATTAGTTATCGGTTGAGAGATTTTCTCAAGTTTGTTGAGATCCTCCCACCTTTTTCTCCAGACCTTCCTCCTATAAATACTTGAAGGGTCTATTGTAATAGATATCTTTTTAGCAAGCAAGAAAACTATGCAAAATTTTGTACTCATAAAGTCTTTGAGCTTTATAGTGGAATATTGTGAATTTTCAAGTAATATCAAGAAGCTGGAATTTCAGACTTTGAGCTGAATTCTCATTTTGCATCCTTAATGTTCTTATGTCATTTTGGGGCATCATTTTGTGATTACTTGAGAGTTGTAGAAGATTGCTAGAGAGAGATTCGATTTAAATATCTGCAGACTTTGTGCTGTAAATGTGAAGATTGAATTCATAGTTAGTATTAGAAATAGAGAAGAATTATAAGTCTTTGTGCTCATAGTATTTCTCATTTAGAGTAGTTAAAAGATACATTGTAATTACAGTCTTTGAGCTGTTTTATGTTGTACTTTTTCATCAAGTAATCGTTCTGAAAAAGGTTGATAGGATTTCATTCTTCAAGACTTTGTGCTTATTGAATTGTTTTCCCGTCCCGGAGGAAGTAACGGAAGTCTTTGTGCTTTCAGGAAACTTTATTTCCTCTCTCTTAATTTCACTGCATAGCTGTTGTAATAAGTTTTAGTAACATTTACTGTTTCTTTTCTGTGAAGAGAGAAGAACGTAATCTTTCCTGAAACAAGAGGAACGATTGCTGTCCTACCCATATCAATTTTATTTTGTTAAAAGGGGGAGCCTTCCCTTAATTAGGAGAGTTCAAACTCACGTGCTGTGGTTGAAATCACCATTTTGTATACTTTCACAAGAATACAAAATTTCCAACCAACGATATCAAAGTAGTTGCATCCTACCATGTTGGAGGGTTTTGGTGATGTCGGTCGAATGGAATGTGTAAAATACATGGCATTTGATGTGATTTTTATGACCGCACCAATCGGCGAACAAAAATAGTCGAAGACTACCTCGGATTCTCTCTTGTATTCCGTCTTCAAGATTTGCAAGAAAGTTCGCCGCGTTCAACTCAAGGTTCGAAATACTTAGGAATACCCTAGAGTTGGTTTGATGTGAATTGCTGTTTTCACGAGGGGACTTACACAATTGTTCAGGATTCTTGCAGTTAACAATAAATGAGTGATTGGAAGGGATTTGTATAATGCGGATGATTTGGCAATAAGTACGTTTCCTAAAACTAACCAAAGATGAGCAGAAAGTAAATGAGTGTAAGGGTGAGAAAGTTCTAAATTCTATCCTAAATGCAAGATATGTGGAGCTCGATTTCAGCAAACTTCAACCAAATTTCACCTAGCCTCACGTCGGACAGCTTCAGCAAAATTGGTGCAATCTTCAAAGGGATAGCAAAAGATATTCAGATTTAGCATACATACACCATCAAGACGACGCATATAAGCATACAAATCATAATCGAAGTTAAACTCAAGATAATTTCCAGTCGACCACGCAAGGCGAGCTTGTCATCAACAAGTTGCTAGTGGTATGGAATGAAATGAAGCTACCTCAATAAAACACCACACATCCAAAGTAAACTACTTGCATGAAATGAAGATTATGCTACTTTATGCTACTTGGATCCGAAAGGATGAAGAGACCTTGCTAGCTATCCATGACAAAGACGAATTCCACCATCAATGAAAAGATCTATTATCATGAAAGTTTTACACAACAATCTCCACAAAAGTTTTCAAAGGGAAAACTTTCCTTCTTCTCCACACTATGCTAAGCTATTAAACAAAATGCCTCTCTGCTCTAGCCTCTACTCTGATCTCCAATCTCTAGTCTAATCTAATTCTAATTCTAATGAGATACAAATGAG